>CAJNSZ010000499.1:0-12029 GCA_905329745.1 Rotaria sp. Silwood2
CCGGATCGATCTTTTGTAAAGATGAAAAAGTTCTCAAGAAGACACGTGAACGTTTGATGCAAGCCATGGGAAATCTCTACATAAATGATAAATCAACTGGTGCCGTTGTCAATCAACAACCTTTCGGTGGTGCTCGCCTTTCGGGTACGAACGATAAAGCCGGTGGGCCTCACTATATCTTTCGATTTTCCTCGCCATTGTCTGTGAAAAATATGAAAGAACCATTGAAAACGTTCAAGCATATCTCCATGGAGTGAAGATCTGCAACTATCTTCTTTTGTTGCAAAACATGAATCTCATGACAATTTGATTCCATTTTATTTCCTTTTTTGTATTGAATTAAATACGAATTTTCAGTTTTTTCATGCCACCAACTCCGTAAATTTGATCTCAATAAAAGAACTTCTTACAAAAATGTGGATCTATCTTCTGCTTCAGTATAAATAATGTTGGACTATGCAACTTAGAAGTGCCGCTATTATTTTATTTTTGCTTTCTAAAAGTAAAGTAAAGTAAAAGTTTCCTCTCCTAAAAGAAAGTGGAATTATTTATTTTGTTTTTGAAAAAAATGACATATTCGAAATCGGCATTAAATTTTACATCGACTGAACTATAGTCTGTTTAAAAAGTAATAGTTGTGGCTATTTTTGCAATAACTCAAGAATAGAAAGAGTTAGAAAGCTGCGGTTTTCACCATTGCATAGGAACTTGAGTACTTTATAAATATAACAATAGGGTGGGTGCGGGTTTGTGGACATAGATAAATAGAAGAATCATACACCCACACCCATACCCTAATATATTTAACATTTTAATTCTTTTATACACAGAAAAGCTTAATCCTATGCTGAAAGATTTAAGGCTCTATGCGGGTGTGGGTGTGGTTGAAAACGAGACCTAAACCCACACCCCACGTCCAACCACCCGCACTCACACCCACACCCACCCTCCGCCCACACCCACACCCATCCACCCACATCCACACCCACACCCACACCCTTCAAGATATAATCATTCCTAAGAGCATTCTATAAAAAATAGTTCACTAACACATCAAATATCTCGATGAAAATAAATATTTTGGCTATACAATTTCTTTATGAAATTGTAAAACTCGCAAAGGATATGTGTTATCGACATTGTTCGTTAAATTTGTTGTATTTGATTTTTCTGATAAATATCACGAGATGGTTGTAAAATTTTTCAAAACAATCAAAAAACCGATTTCAGAAGGCAACGACCAGAGCTTTTTACGAGTTTTGAGTGTTTATGATTCATCATTCTGCACTAAATTTGAGCTGAAACATTAGAAATGAAATGGAGAAAATTAGTCTTTACTCCTGAAACAATAAAATTCCATCAAGATATAGATTTCTGTATATCGAACAATACAACTATGCCTATTTAATGAATCAATTAATTTAATCGACATACCAATAAAAGTAAAAAAGATTATTCAAATTATTAACGAATTGATCAAATTATTTAACAAATTTAGGTAATTCATTTGATAATGAATGAATATTGAATATTTGTAGTTCTATAGGATGTAGTTCTCTGGGTGTTAATAATGCTTTACTTTTAAAAACATCGTACAATGGTTGATTTGTTGAATATATTGGCATATTGTACGAGATAAGTTGACAAAAAACTTTGTATTCAGGTATATCAATATACTTCGTTGCTTGTCTAATACTTTCTGAACTAAAACCACTATGTATGACGGTGGGCCATTTAATAGATGAATTAGACATAGTCAGCGCACCATTAGAAAGTTTAAAGAAACTGGGATATTGTGTACATAAATTGGTACATTTGCTCAAAATGTTTGTTGTTCTTTGTTGTTCCAAAAACTGTCGAAAGTTCATTGATACTTGATCAAAATCTTCCATATTATTAATATTAAAATTTTTTTTCCCTATCCAAATGAATATAATGTAACGTTTATTACAGTTTAGTTAAAATAAAAACAATCGACTTCCGCCAAATAATAATCAACTTAATATTGTGAACGAATATTTTTTTACTTATAAAAAATAATAAGTTTACAAACAAATATAAGAATGTGAAAATTTCTCTTTTGAATTTACCGCCGTTAAGTAGTAAATTAGACAGCTAGCAAACATAAATTAGCATTCAACAATAATGAGGAGAAATTCAAAAAATCTGTTACTGTTATCGACATTCTATTATGATAAAGTTATGGTAGACACTATCAGTGACTCTAATGTTCAAATGATATTCGATCTAAAACTGTATACGATAAATAATTGGCACTTATATTACATATTTTAACTTCTAAAATTTACTAATACATAACACAACATATTAACATAAGTTTTTAAGAATATCGATCACCTTTATTTAAACATTCAAAATTCCTATTCAGTGTTATTTTTTTATAAAACTGAAAAGATAATGATAGTCAAAAACTTTAAGCTGTTTCACAAAATTCGTTTTCATCTATTTAAACCATAATGCTCTGTTTCAATGTAGTTTTCTATTATGATTTCACTAATTTTAATTTCTTTTTCTCAGTAAAAAAACACGAAAACAAATACTATGATTTAACCTAATAATAATAGATATTACGTGAAAAAAAACCCGCAACTAAATTCTTCTCCTTTAATAATAAAAGACATTTAAAAAAAACTTAGACCACTTGTAAATATTGCTTTCAAATACATATTACAGAAAACAAAACTATATAGAATCCTGTGGGGTAAAGACAAACTAAAATAGGAATCAATTCATTTCAATATTCATAAAGTCTTTCAAAAAAATTTGTTGGATTGCACCACCATAGAAATTTATTAACTAAAAGCCTGTCTATTTCATGATTTACAATAATGAAGGGTACATGAATTTCCATGAAATATTTCTTAAAATTTTTTTCTAATTTAAAAACATAAAATTGACAAAACGATCATGAATTTAAGCGTTGTGTTACTTTCACATATCGAACATGATACAAACATATACATTAAGACATGAAAAAATATGGTACAATCAATACAAAAAATGTATTCTTTTTTTTTAGACACTCATTGCTAATACTCTAATTTCTTCATTAGAACCTACGATAGAACTATTATTAGAATGCGAATCACGGTTACGAAATCTGTATTTCTAAAATCCCATAACCTTTCTCAAAACAAACCAGGAATTCATCCGAAGGTTTTTTTTCTTAAATTACGATAGAAATCAGGAGATTATTCTTGAAAAACAAAAAGTCGTTACATATGTTTTTTTTCGCATAGAAAGTTCTTACCGTCGTGTAATAAAAAACTGCTAATAGAATTTCCTAACATAAAATTAAAAAAAATAAAACATAATATTTTTGTTTATCACTTTTATATTCTGCTACAAAATCAGAACATATACTGAATAACCATTCTTCCTTCAATTTACATATCAAAAGTTTATTGATTATGGCAGATGATGATGACAAAGCAGTTTTCAATTTAGAATTATTCTCAAATAATAGTGAATGAACAGTATTTGCAAGTTCAAGTGAAATTGACCATGGGACTTTTTTCAAACCGATTTCGAATGTCACTAACAAGCATCATCTGTTTGAGACCAATTTTCTTAAAATCACTGTCTTCTTGTTCTTTTTGTACTTAAAAAAACTCTTACATTATCTTTATCTAGGAAATGAAACACTTTAACTTTAGATAGAAGAATATAAAAGAAAAGAAGAACAATTTTATTCTCTTATTGATTATTGGCTTAATCTAATTTGAAAAAAATTCTATTTAATCGATCTTATTTTCTAGTCAGCCAAAATTACTCGTGAACGATAGAGACGAAAAAAAACTACAAAAAAAAACAGAATACAAGAGAAACTTTCGAAAGACACTTCCTGATACCAAGAGATTTTTTGACAAGAAGAGAATCACAAAAACTAGTACTTACCTGCTGAAATTAAGAAATTTGTGAGCCCTACTGCGAATTGATTCTACACTAAAGCAGTAAGAGTTTATGTATTTTATGATTTTAATATTTTTCGCTCATTTTCATGATAAGTTAATGCTTGTACTAATTTAAATATTTTAAAAAAATGTCTTTCTAAATAACATTACCACATTAAGAACAGAAAAAAAAATTAAAAATTGCAAAGTCATTACTAAAATTTATTCAAAATCAATAATAAATCATTAAAACGATAGTAAATACTAAAAGGCGCAATCGATTTAGTTCATTCATTTAAGTTTTCTCTTTTTAATCCAACGATTTTTAATAATATCAGACGCACAATTACTGATAAGAATAATACATTATCTTCATCAGCTTTAGTTTCCTTAGATGCGTATATTGTTCATATTAACAAAATTACAAAAAACAATACAAATGATAATCATCATTATTCATTCATTTTATGTATTGAAGATCAATCAACAGTTCGAGTTGTCAAATATTTATCTAAAGTTCCATATTGTTCGTTACATAATCGATTAAAAGAATCGCTTCGAAGTGGCCGAGGAGCTTCAATTTACTTCGTTACGTGAGCAAAATGATCAATATACTTGTACAATGTCTGCAAAGGTGACTGATAAAGACCTGAACTTTCGACCTGAATGTATTCGTGTGAAAAATATCAATATTTTAAAAAATGAAATAAACGATCGATTATGCACAGTAGAAGCACAAATCTGTTCTATTAGTGATGAAATTGCAGTTGTTTTCGAAGAGAATGAATTTAAACGCGTGCAAAAAGTAAAAAAAACAGTTATTGGTGATGCGACTGGAGCATTAGAAATGACTATGTGGGAAAGTCATTTTAATGAAATAGAATTGGGAAAATCATATCATATTCGATTATTAAAAATACGAATCTATAATGAACAAATATCATTAGCTGCTGCAACAGAAACATCGTATGTATTGAAACCTATAAAATATAATGTAATGATGTTCTTTTATTTATTTGTAAGATTTATAAAAATTAATGATCTAACAAATGTAATCAGTGAAGTTGATAATAGTATAAATAGATACAATACACAAAAAGGAAAAATCATGTCTATAGAGAAATATAACAATCATTATATATATCAATGTTGTGGTGGTTCAAACGTAATTGATGAAGCAGGAATAATTGTCTATATTGATTGCCATTCTCGATTAATAAAAGACGAAAACATAACTGACAACTACTTTAAAATTACAATTTCGACTTTTAATAATGAACAATACGATTTAAAAATTACAAAACCGTTATTAATGCTTGTATTATCAGAAAAAACTTCTGATTTCATAGAAAGCAATGATGGTATAAACGATGAAAATAATTTCAACAATATTATTTCTTTAACCGTAAACTTTACGTATAGCGAAATAACTGCTATAATTAGTGATATTTCAATAGTTAAAGAAAATCCATCATCTCTTGAAAGTATCTTAAACACTATGTTTACTGAATGATTTTTAGTAAAAAGCCTTTTACCTTTTTTAGATGAAGTAATTGTTAAAATCTGAACACATCTCATCAACAAATAAACATAAAACGTTATCGATAGTACTAAATTAAATGAATATTCATCAGAAAGAAAAATATTTATATTTGAGTAACAAATAATACTGCGCACATATTACTCTTATTTAATAAATACAAATTTAAATTAAAATAAATTATATACATATATAATTGTAGAATCGCGAATCAAATTGAAAAAAAAGTAACTAATGCAGTACTATCTATTTATATTTTGCATAACTTTTTCGTAACTTAAATTTACACTCTATCCCACTAATCTTAATGAATTTAAATTATGAACAATCGTAAAATATATTTGAATAATAAGATCACATTCCCTATAACAATAGAAAACAAAAGAAAAACTAAATGAAACAAAAAAAATCATATCGAAATATAAAAAATGAAGATATCTAATATTAAACAATAAAAATCGTATGAACGAAGTGCTTGATCAAAATAATATTAATAACATGGCTAATATCCTTGAATACCGAACCACTGATAATCTGTACCAGAGATGTGCACCGCGCGCGCGGAGGCGGAGGCGGAGCGGAGGGCGGTCCGCGCCGCTCGCGCGGACCGCCCCGCCCTAATGTCAAACATGGCGCGGTTTTTGGGCGGCCGCGCCACCGAAAAAAATTTTTAGGGACGTCCGCTCCGCGCCCGCCGCTTCGGATAATATGTCCGCTTGGAGGCCGCTCCGCGTCCGCCTCTCTAGGTAATATGTCCGCCGGCGGCCGCCCCGCACCCGCCTCTCTGAGTAAAATGTCCGCCGGGCGGCCGCGCCTTAACATATTAGGTATTAGAGTTTCTTTTTTAGTTTCAACCTCGAAAGAACAAGTCAGTTTAGCGTTTTTAAGTGGCATCTATCTTTTTTTTAGAGTTTAGTTATAAATAATAAAACCAGGTACGTCAGCTTAATAATCATTTTATAATGAAAGAAAATACTGTTTTTAATTACTAATACTAATAGTGTCTAAGTAAATNATGCTTCGAACGGGTTGGATAAAAGTTCTACATTTATTTTATTTTTGATATAGCATTCTTCACTTTCTTTTTGTTGAAAAGAACGACATATCTATTGGAAAAATATTTCATTGAACATCGTTGTCCAAAAACAATAAAGTTTTTAGAACCAAAGGCATCGAAAAACTCTTCCGCAACGTTTTTCTTTTTGAATTTAGAAAAACCCATACCATACTTTAACACCCATTTTTGGTAGTAATTGTTGTTGAGATGGCAAAATCTATTGTCTTTTAGTTGTTCCACTAAATTCATTATTTGTTTTTAAACAATAATACGTTGTTGACGTTGAATGATGGTAAATATGATGATAATGCATGCAAATGTATTTGTGTACCATTTTGTATTGTTGAATAAAATAATTTTATATTTGTTAATTCATTTTAATGTTCGACGAGTATTTAAATCAATTTGTTCGAATAGATCAGCAACAGTTAAATGAAATATTGAATATTCTCTCTACCTAAAGTAAAACAACGATTTTCAGATAAATTACTTTTATATCTAAATCAATATCATATTTCATTATAATGAAGGTTTATATTTGAAGATCGTGGTTCGTCATAATCATGATCGATTGTCTGAAGAATAATTTATTATATAGTGGATTAATCTTTTTTCTTTTACTTACAAATATATTATCTAAAAATCTTTGTATATTTTCCCATTTTTTTTCCAAGAAAATCATTCATAAAATTCATATAAGATTCTTTTGAACTAAAACTGAATTACAAATTTTTCAAAGTTAAAAATTAGATATTTTTTTTACTTAGAAAAATTTCCTAATGTTTGTAATGTTTTATTAAAATTAATTTACCTTGAGTAATACAACATAGAGATGATAATAATTGTCAAAGTTTTCAAAACATATGTTTTAATTTCTTTTAAACAAAAACATCGAAATTATTTTAAAAAAACTGTTTTTATTTCAATATAATTAACTGACGAAATAATGCATATTATTGTTCAATTTCTAATCAAATTTTTTCACATAATAAGAATAAAGTTACTTGATTTCATTCAAAATTTTGTAAATTTGACACCCGCTTGGAATCAACTTCTAAATTAATATCATTGGAATTTTTTGATGAAACAATATCTGTCACAAAACGTATTAATGTATTCGACGGTGTTGATAAAATTTGTGCTTGAACAATATCAACAAGAAATGATGTAGAAAATGAGAAGAGATTAAGCAACATACGGGTTAATGATGTGGGTAAAACAAAAAATTAAGATAAGAGAAAAGTTGTGTGTAATATCTGTGTTTGAAAAGAATTTGATTCTCTTCATTCATATCTAAGCAGGCTGACTCACTGAAGCAGCTGTGAGACAAAAATTATAGAATTTTCTATTTTCGGAAATGAAAAAATTATTTGATATGTCAATGTTGATTCTGTATGAGCATAACAATTTCCTCTTTATCCCGTAGACTAATATGTAGTCCAACAATTCTAATCAGTCGAAGATAATCTCATCGAATATACTAAAAGAATAAAAGTTTATCTTATTTATTATTTAAATAATTAAACCTCGTGTAAATGTAAATATGATTCAATTGCTTGCTTTAATCTTAATGTTAAATGAATTATCTTGTAATCTTTGTGATTTATCTTTTCCTATAACAGTTAAACTAGATGGTCTTTTTAATAGATACCATTATTCAATAAATTGATTTCTAGTTATTATTGATAATAGAATATCAACATAACCAATAAAAGGGCGTGGATGTGGGTGTGGGTATGGGTATGACTAAAGACAGCAATGACACCCACACCCACATTCACACCCTCACACTCACACCCACACCACCACACCCACACCCCACACCCGATGAAAATAATTTCAACAATATTGTTTCTTTAACCGTAAACTTTACTTATAGCGAAATAACTGGTATAATTAGTGATATTTTAATAGTTAAAGAAAATCCATCACCTCTTGAAAGTATCTTAAACACTATGTTTACTGAATGATTTTTAGTAAAAAGTATTTTACCTTTTTTTAGATGAAGTAATTGTTAATATCTGAACACATCTCATCAACAAATAAACAGAAAGCGTTATCGATAGTACTAAATTAATTGAATATTCATCAACAAGAAAAATATTTATATTTGAGTAACAAATAATACTGCGCACATATAACTCTTATTTAATAAATACAAATTTAAATTAAAATAAATTATATATATATATATAATTGTAGAATCGCGAATCGAATTGAAAAAAAATCTAATGCAGTACTATCTATTTATATTTTGCATAACTGTTTCGTAACTTAAATTTACACTCTATCCCACTAATCTTAATGAATTTAAATAATGAACAACCGTAAAATATATTTGAATAACAAGATCACATTCCGTATAACAATAGAAAACAAAAGAAAACTACCCGTGCAGAGAAGCATGTCGGTTTTGTACAAATTTTCTGTAAAAAAGGAACAAACTTTCAGATTTTTGAACTACCTAAATTTATCACCAATTTTCACACGAAATCTCGATTTTTCATTTACGTTTTCAGCTCAATTTCAGGTTGTGAGTCAAATTTTATGCAAAATAATTTTTAACAAAATAAGAAAAGCGTAAAAATAGCTCAAAACCTTGAAATTTAGGTAAAAAAGTCCATAAAAAATTGAGATTTCATGCGAAAGTTGGTGTTAAATATAGATAGTACAAAAATCTGAAAGTTTGTTCCTTTTGTATAGAAAATCAGTACAAAAATCGACATGTCTGCTTGCTTGGGTAAATGAAATGAAAAAAATCATATCGAAATATAAAAACTGAAGATATCTAATTTTAAGCAATAAAAATTCGTATGAACGAAGTGCTTGATCAAAATAATATTAATAACATGGCTAATATCCTTGAATACCGAACCAGTGATAATCTGCACAATATATTTTATATACGTATTAAATTCATGAGGGTCAATTCAATTATCAGTTGCTAAATATATCTCATTTTATACTGAAAATACATTGAGTAACTTTAAAGAAACTCAAAGTCTACTACAGCCTTTATGAACATCTTTAACCGAATTATTTATCGACCGAAATTTCGCTCGTTAATACATGTTTAATAAATCATAGCACGCATCACTTTGACTTTCACAATCCACTACATATACGATATGTTAATTAATTTGATGACAGTTGTTTATTGTCACTTGCTTTAGATAATTGATTGGATCATAACAACATATTCTTTATTACCAAAATGTCTGAATTCTATATGATATCAACCCTCAAATACCCGTATTTCTTCAGTATGCTTAATATTGAGAATAATTAAAATTCGTTTTCCTAGTAACTAATAATAACGTCATCTAGAATAAAACTAGCAATGTTCGATTTCTCTTAAATAGTTATTTGAATCGTACAAACGTCATAATTTTCGTCGGATATATCGAAATATAAATTATTAGAAATTTTGTTTGTTTGCGGTAACTATTTTCGCTCATTCAAATAAATGCTTATGAAGAAAACTACGATATTGATCATCCAATAGAAAATGATCTAGGGCAAGAGCTGTGCAACGTTTTAAAAACACAAGATAAGCAAAATATTCCTGTTAAAAATCAAACAAAAATAGGTTGAAAACAAGTCGCTATATGACTCTCTTTCACAATTTTTTATCAGTACATAAGCAGTTTTGTTCTTGTATTCATTATTCATACAAGAATTTTCACGGTTTTTTTTCGATCTATCGTTATTGTAATTATTAGCACCTTTCTAGATGTCTCGTAGTAAGTTCTAGTAATTATCTTCATGCACTTTTCCTATAATTAACAAAAAAAAATATTTCAAAGTTTTCTTATTATAGGGCTGTCAAAATGAAAATTTCGAACTCTTCTAGTGTATTTAAAAATTTTACTAGTTTTATTCAATCTACATGTTTTCGTAAACTAACCTATCAGAGTTTACATCACTTTTTCAAATCGAACGAAAATATATTTTAAACGATTTCCTACTCTATCCATCATTTACGGCAGCAACAATAGAAATAGACATATCAGATAAACATTTCATAACATTTTTTAACATATTATACTTAACCAAACAACAACTTCAATATATCGAAAAGCATTGACATGAACTTCCTAATATGTTCACCTCGATACTGGTAACTATTAATAAAGAAACCAACTTGTATTGAATAAATCCTCATTTGTTTTAGTTTACGTTTACCACTTCCAGTTTTTTTACATTTGATACATTAAAAATTAAAGACCCTCTATTCAATGAGCACTTAATTCATCGGTATATGTGAGTTCCACATTTCAGCCCCGAAGGAGCTGCGCTAATAAGCTTTTTTGAAAATGTTTACATTTCAAATTACTATTCTACCAATTTATGAAATTCATTTAACATCGTTATATTGAAAAAACTTCTTTGTATAGTCAATGGCATCTTCAATACATATGTTCTTTTCTCCTGATGATAACATATATGATACATATCATGAAAGTGACAAATATTATTTTATTTTCATTTCGTCGGTTCAACCATTATGTTAGCCTGTTATATACATTGATTGAATCGTTCAGTAAGCTTTCGAGTACATCATCCTTTCTTTTGATGAACTTTCACATATACTGTTGAGTATCGTCTAAACTTAGAATTCAACTAGTTGGTACTGTTCCATGTCTACCCTAATTTGACTCTACTAGATCAATAATGCCGCCTTCCTAACCTAATGATTGATATCTACAATAAAATTCTTTTATCGCATTAAATATCACAATCCGCAATATTTAGACTAGTTAGTACCTATAATAGAAATCAGAGACCAAAAACGAACCGAATCCGAACTGGTTATTAGGCAACAAAGGCGAACCGAATCGAACCCGAAAGAATAAAACTTTTTTTTTCGATCTCTGGTAGAAATCTTAGATTCATAGAAGGCTTGCGAAAATTCTAGAAAGTTCCTGAATGATCGAAGCACTGTTATCATTGGCACAATTTTTTCCGTTGCTAGGCAAACATATCTGATGATGGTTGGTCTTCCCGCCCTCCGTTGTCATGGAAACAAATCCAATAATCTTTGGCCTTCTTCTCTCCCGTTGCTAGGGCCTGGGAGGGGGACGGGTGGAAGGAGAGCCGCAAAAATCTCGATTTAAACTTCCACTCACTATGTTTTTTTCGAAAATATAGGTGAGTTCCACAAAACACTGTCTTTCATGTAAACTAGGTATTTATTGTTCCTTTCACAGATGTATTCATTTCAAAACGAGAATTACGAAGTACACATCTCATCTAACAATGGCATCATGATTAGACACCTGCGTGACCGCCGTGACTGCCGTGACTCACGGTCACGGTCACGGTTACGGTCACGATCGTGACCGATTTCTAAAAAAAAAATCGTGACCGTGACGTGATCGTGACCAGAACCTGGTCACGGTCAGTTACGACAAATTTTTAATGTAGACATATGACGCGTATTTTTTAAATTTCGTCAGATAATTAAATATTTCATCATGTTTATTATTCTTTCAATAAGTATCAATGTCTTTTTTTT
>CAJNSZ010000499.1:12084-29686 GCA_905329745.1 Rotaria sp. Silwood2
TGCCCCCCCCCCCCCCCCCCCTCCTGACAGAGAAACCCCAATACCCATCACAGACCGTGACAGAGAACCTCCGGACCCATCACATACCGTGACAGAGAACCTCCGGACCCATCGCATACCGTGACAGAGAGCCTCCGAAATCACAGACCGTGACAGAAAAATCCCAATACCCAACGCAGACCGTGACAGACAGGCCCGGAACTCATCACAGACCATGACAGACAGGGATTTAGACCCATCATAGACCATGACAGAAAAATCCCAATACCAAACGCAGACCGTGACAGACAGGCCCGGAACCCATCACAGACCGTGACAGACGAGTTCATGGGGAATTTGAATTTGCGGCAAATTCAGAATGCTTATACCGCTATACCGCTATAGCGGTATAGTGGTATAGCGGTATAGCGGTATAAGTATTCTTATACCGCTGTATCTCTATAGCTTCTTTAAAGACAAAGAAATCTCCTACCGAAGGGTACAGCCATCTTAAGAGTAGCCCTTCAAAGATACCACCTTCAGGGTACCTTTTCAAGGGCACCCTCAAGGGTACCCTCCTCACCCTCACTTTGTTGTCCCTCAAGGGTACCAGCAAGGGTACCTTCCTCGCTCTCACTTTGTTCTCTCTCAAGGGTACCCCTCAAGGATGCCCCTCTCCCCAAGGGTACCCTCCTCACCCTCGCTTTGTTGTTCCCCAAGGGTACCTTCCTCATCCTCAAGATGCTTCTCTACCTCTATATAATGAATTTGCCGCAAATTCGAATTCCCCATCATATGTGACAGACAGGCCCGGGACCCATCACAGACCGTAACAGAAAAATCCCAATACCCAACGCAGACCGTGACAGACAGTCGCGGAATCCATCACAGACCGTGACAGACAGGCCCGGAACCCATCACAGACCGTGACAGACAGGCCCGGGACCCATAACGGACCGTGACAGAGAGGCTCGGAGCCCATCACAGACGGTGATAGAGGAACTGTGGTTCTAAAGCATTAGATAAGCGGTTAGCTACAAATGTATCGAAGCAAATGGAACAAAACGATTTCCATTTAACTAGTAAGAATAGATTCATCGTGCTTCACATTTTTAATCCCGCAAGGGATTGCACTAACAGCTTTTTTATCTCATGCACAAGACTCGAGATCCGACCATTACTAATCATCTCAGGCTGCCCTTTTCTTAGAGTTCCATTCCTAAGCAACGGTGACCACTTGAAGATTCGTTTCCTCGAGTTTCTGATAATATTGAGATCTATGTACGTGCTCATGCGCTCAATCTGTATCAAGTTGGTATGAGTTTTTGGGCTCCTAGGAACGTAATCCACACCAGGTATAGAAACATGGAACCTGCAACTTGATCAGTGCGCTCGTACCTAGAAATGCGAATCCTGTACGAATTCCTAGTTACAGGAATCTACAACGTATTCCGAGTCTCCAGAAAAGGAGACCATAGCTGGTTACGAATTTCCAATAACAGAGCCCACTTTGGGATTCGACTTCTAGGTTTTCGGCCATGGAACCAGAAAGTGACATCATCCGCTGGGGCGCATAAGAAACAATTCTTTATATAAATGTCGACTGTACCTCTTTGGCAGACTGCAGTGTCACCGTGTTGGAGAATATTGGGTTTAGGTATTAATAGGATTCGAGTTTGTGTAGGTGTTGTATGGAGTTGACATTCAATGAATGAAGTTGAGTCGAAGTGGATTTTGGCTTGATTTGTGTTTTGGGTGGCGGAGGCCATGACAAAGTTAGCCTTGAAAATCTTGAAGTAGCACGCAGTGCAACCACTTTGAATAACCTGATGCAACATCTTAGAATCGCCGATGCATGTCGTATGATCGAAATAACATGTGTATGAATTTTGGATGTTGGGCTAGCAGTAAACTTTGGACCTTTTTCCTAAGATGAGAATGAAATTTCTTTCCGTAGTCGAAATAAACCAGCGCGCAATATGAGTGGGAAGCTGTTAGTCTTTTGCGAGCGTGAGACGTTCCGAAAGAAACGAATAAATCTTGAATTTTCTTCGATGACTATTCTAATATAGCACATAGAGTACCAGAAAATATGAAATCAATCATATTCAGTCAGTTTTGTTATGCTTGGAATGTTACGATTGTTACAGATCAAGAAATCAACAGTGTTCTGGCAAAGCTGCCTCTAGATTCGAAGTAGAAACAGTTAAAAGAATTGAGATACCAGTTGTTGACATAATTTTTAATCATGCCAACATCGTATTTACTGAATTTCGTTTAAAAAAAAAATTACGATTTCATTAAAGCAAATATCATACTTTGAAACAGCATCAAAAACTGAACCATCCTCTGTGTATTTCAGACGTTTTTTTCTCGTGGAAAATTCCCTCTACCACACTCAGGGTTTGATAAAAAAAATTGAATATCACCAAAACAGTATTTTAATTATTTTAACATATACCCCTTGTGCTATACTTTCATTTTACAATGTAAGAAATTATTTGTTACTGCTGAAGTGACTTTTTTTAACGAAACTCCATTTTCGTCCCAATGCCAAGGAGAGTACGGGTAGTTTTCTAGTGAAAAAATAAAGCGTGTGAAATACATGTAGACCGGCTTGTTTAATGCTGATTTAAAATATGATATTAGTTTTGAAACTTGGTGAATACTAGGCGGAGAAGGTATAAACTCGTGTCAACGCATGGTATTTCACCGTCGCCTTCGAAACCTACAGTCTCGACTCATAAAGTCTTCCTTAATAATTAGAATCTATAAGAATGGAGCAGACAACACAAAGAGTATACCACTGTTAAAAAGAGTGAAAGATTTCCATATCAGCACGCCATCATCCACAAGAAAACGTGATATCCAGTTAAAACCGAATTGAGAGACATACTAATGCGGATGATATGTAAATATTTCATAGGTATTCAAACAAGAATTATTGTTCATACACGTTATTCAAGACAACCAATGATGAACACATATCTTATTGTGTTAGTTGGCTTCATCATCATTAGTCAAACCAGTGAGCTTCCAACGTCGAAGGTTAGCATAATTTATCAATTGATTTTGCTACAGCTATAGTTTTGTTTATTTAAGAAAGGCTTGCCAACACAAAACGAACTGGAACTAAATAGTAAGTTGTGAATCACATTATTAACTCAGATATGTATATTCCGTATTTTTTCAAAAAACTTTGATCAAAATCAATTGCGAAAAGATGACTCATGTTTTGGCGACAAGAAAAAAATAATCATTGGAAATCAATTAAACATAGTTTCATATCAAAATTCGATAGTCTAATCTGTAGAAAGAAAAATATGATGCTTCTTGAACAAAAGAAACTATAGAATTGTGATTTGTAGAATAAATAACTAAGATAATTTTGCATCAAACTGACTCATTTTGTTGTTGCATTTCTCGATCAATGCACTACTTTACCGTAGATTACTGATACAGGTAATCTTCTGTAAATGCTACCACCTTACATAGTAAAATGATAGATGATTTTTTTTCTACTCAGAAAATCCAATCGAACACTTACCTGTACGCAAAAATATTAGTACGAAGCCACACAGACGTTTATTTGTAGTAATATTTTTGAATCTCTGTAGAGCAAAATTCATAAAACCGCTAAAAATAAACTCGCCGAAGAGGCAACATAATCTGTCATGAATATAGATTGCGAAGCGGTATCTATATGCTTTACAATAAGGTTTTTTGCCAGAGTTCGTACACAACGCGATTCATTTTTGAGCATCCAATGACTTATCGTGAGTAATCATTTTGAAAACAAGGAAGTTAAACGATGCTTAACTTGTTCGGTCGGCTGTCATCTAAAAATCTCTCTTCTTTAAGAATCTAACAACTTAGTTCAAGTAAATCAAATCAGGTCTCATGTCTACTATTTGTTTTTCTTTTTCATTTTATAGAACATCGACATGGAGGTGATATGGAATATCCTAATATTACTGGACCGCATGGCGTAAGTTTATTTTTTATTTATTATTCTCATGACATTCATCTTATTTGGTATTTCCAACGAAATATAGCGAGCAGGAATACTTCGTGGTAGTGGAGTTGCATGGCCAAATGGAATTGTTCCATACATATTTGCACCAGGATATAGTTCGTATTCTCTTAATTGAAAACGAAATCATGATAATCGCTGTTTAGCTTATGAACAAGAATTAATTATTACTGCTGCAATGCGAATGTTAGAAAATACAGTAGCTGACAATAACTATCGTTGTGTACAGTTTCGACCAAGAAATTTATCCGATCCGTATTATATTATATTCTATAATGGGGAAGGTTGTTCATCATACGTAAGTATTCTAAGCATATACGTATATATATATATGATAATAAAAAATTCTATATAATTTCTACTTGAATTTCTTCTTTTTTTAGGTTGGACAAAATCCAGGCATTGTCTTAAATCGTACAGTTACATTGCAAAGTTCTGGTTGTCTCGGTGTTGGAACAATTATGCACGAATTATTACATGCATTAGGTTCGTATGCTACATATTGTTTGATATATCTGGATTGTTCTATAGATGTCTGATTCTAGTAAAACTCCTAATAGATTTTTTATTTGGTTTATTTGATGTATCAGTAACTAGAACAGATCAATCGATGATTTCTTTGTGTTATTTTTGGCAAGCTTTAATTGTTTTTCAAGCCCTAGTTCTTAGAAGAAACTTCATCAGTCAATAGAGTCATTTTATAAAAATAATTTTCGACACTTGACATTCAGTCCAAAAAAGTTATAAAAAATTAAATGACCACGGAGAAAATTATTCGCAACTGAGTTTTGGAAAGTTCTTCCAGTTGAATTTTTCGACCTGGTGTTCCTCTCAGGAATTGGTCAAAAAGTTTTTCTCTATTACTATTCCAATAAGTATACCATTCGAAGCCGAGTTTCAGCTTAAGCTAAGTTGTTGAAAATGTTCACACGGATAAAAAAGAACTGCCTTGAATTATCTAGCTTTTAAGTAACAATATTTTTCAGAGAAAAGTCGTTCTGCAGGAAGTATAAATCTACTGACAGAATTTTCAAATGATAGAGCTGAGCGCAATACAAGTATATGTTTTCATCAGATTCAGCTTTCACTAATATTGACAAAAGTCGGTGGATTTTGCGATACTGATTCTGAATCTGCCATTTAAATTGAAATTTGAACTTATTTTAAGGCGCACATCATGGAAATACGATAATAAATATGAACTGTACACAATTTTTACCCCGTGTGAACATTTTCCTCAATACTAGGACTGTAGATATATACTCGAAGAAAACTCGTACTTATATCCATCGCCACATCCATACAATACGAGCACAATACCCTCGTATATATAAAAATTGTGAGAAAAAAGTAAGACTTGTGCGATATTGCAAATAATATTGATCATATGTGGATATCACTTGAGGAAAATGCCTATACATTCTTATCAATATCTTCTTTTCTTAATAAATTAATAAAAATGATGTTTCGTTTTTCTTTCCGTCATTAGGTTTTGAACATGAACAATCAAGACCCGATCGTGATGCCTATGTTACCATCAAGTGGGCTAATATACAAGCAGGTAGTGTAATTTTTCTTATTAGCATAAGGTGCGACCTATGGTACTCAAACAGTTTGTTTTTTATTTCTGTTTCACTTATATGTGTACAACAATAAGTGAGTTTTTGTTCTGCTATCAATTACACTTCAATAGCTCGAACAATCGTTAAGATATCTATTTTTAATGTGAGATCCTGTTCCTTCAAACATAGGTAAGGCGCCGTCCAATGTTCGACTTACAAATATCGCTAGTAGTTAAGTTTTATCGATCAATATCTTTGAAGTAAACACATTCTGATAGCTGAAAGAACATGTATCGAGATTTGGACAAAAAAAACACATTTTTCAAAAGCTTTCCTGGCGGGGTAGCTTAGTCACCTCGTCGGATGTGTTACTAGTGCAATGCCTTCGTCGTAAATGATTTTGGCTCCTTCTTCTTCTGTAAATATTTTTTTCGTTAGCTTACCCTCTCTTTAATTTTTTTTATGTTTTCGCTACCATTCTTCAGTTCGCTCACGGACGGCTAAAATATGGGTAAAAAGTGAAAGTCATTTTTCGTCAGAGAAAAACTTCTAGAGCTTAATATTGCTTTGAATATGTAAAATATATTTTGAACACAAAAACACGTCATATTGATACTTGTCCTTTTAGCCTTCAGAATCCACTCTTGTAAAGAAGATTAATTGATGAATTTTAACTGCTAGAAGCTCCTGTAACCTGATTACAGTAAGGCATCTTAATTTGAGTTTGAATGAAGAGGATATCGCATTAAAAATAGAATATCATAAGGACGTTGTGAGCTATCGAAGTACGATTTGAAAACAAAGAACAAATTCACCGTTTGATATAAACATTTAGACTGATGACAGCTCACGGTTATATAAATTAGTTCTTTTTCTGAGACTTGGTTCTAGTAATTGGTTTTTTTTAGTTCTGACCCTAATAACCTATACTGTGCAATTCATCTAGTTCTATTGGCAATGGTAATCTAATGATTGCACTCAGTAGGTGCTTTGCCAATCAGAAAAAAAAGATTAAAGAACCAGTTCTTTTGAAAAGAACTGGATAACTAATTCCAATTCACTTCTTTGACTGAGAACTATTGGTTACGGTTTTCGTAACATTAAATATTTCAAACTAAAGTTGTCAATAAATGTTTGTTCTAATCATTCAGGCATGGAATATAATTTTGATAAATATGATAATAATACAGTGAATACTTATGGTACACCGTATGATTATGGATCATTAATGCATTATAGTCAGTATGCATTTTCTGTAAATGGTTTGCCGACTATTGAATCAAATCAAGCAAATGTTACTTTGGGACAGCGGAGTAACTTGAGCGTGTATGATGTTCAAGCACTTCGACGCTTTTATAATTGTACGGCAAGTGGTACGACACTACCACCAACGACAACACCTGCTCCATGTAAGAAATTATTCTTCTGACCTTTTTTCACTCAAATATGTGTAGAGTAAAACTATTGTTTACTTTAATAGAGTAAACATTAAGAGAAAAATTTTAATTGGAAATTACTATTATTTTAATTTCTGACGAACACTGTTTGCTTTTTCAAATACAAAAAAGTATATCCATGTGTCATAAACCTTTTGAAAATGGCCTGTTGATTTAGACTCATTTTCTCGATTGTCGATTAACGATGGTTAAGCGCCCAATTAAACAAAATATAATCTATCATTTCGCTTACTGTCAGGTTATCTTTCTATTGGACTGAACGCTTCACTGTGGTTTATATCACATAGATAGAAGTATAAGGTTGAGTTTTCATCAATGATCAGTTTTTCAACTTACAAAGATTCATCTCTCGATAGATTCAACACAGAAAATAGACCATATAAGCTGAAATTTTCAGGAATGAATAGCCACTAGTTAAAATACTCGCTGGACACCCTGCAAACAGCAAGCTCCCTTTTAACACTATTTCTTGACTATTATAGACTTTGATCTGCGTTCTCCTCTTCTTTGTAACATATTATGCTCTCTTTATTATTCATAATCCATACGATATATTCTTGCTTCTGTCCCTCTGTTCCATATTTTATCTTCCATAGTTTTCTACATAAGAAACTGCTTTGATTGGTATTTAGGATGAGACAGAAGGAAAGTTATGTCAGAAATGGTGAATCAATATCTTCTCATCGCTGTAACTTATTGTCATCCTCACAATCTATCAGAAGGTTCTGAAAATCGGATAGTCCATGCTCTACATCGAAAATAAGTAGAAAAAAGTCAGTGCTGAGATGCGATTGGCAGATATTAAAGAACTAATTAGAGTTAAGAAGACTTTTCATTCTAAAGTGTAAAAGATGGGTATATGATTGCTTCAGGAATGCCCACATTATTTCGTTCTGGTACATTTAGTGATGGAAAAAGTAAAAAAAACATATGAGTTTACAACATTCGACCTCAGTATTCTAAACACACATACATATCTAGCCGGAAAAGCTTTACTTTTCATGTAAACATTGAGAACAAAAAAGAATCCAGACTCTAACAATCATGAAACGAAGAATCCAAACGTTACTGTATACATTTCATAGTACAGTGTAACGATATAGAAATGTATCAACCGGAAACTCTGCATATTCTAATTGCTTAGTCTAAATATCACGATTTGATTTTATTCGTCCAGTGAAAGAAGGTACTCTTTTATGATCAAGCAGAGTCAGAACGGAACGGACCAAGAGACATCTGAACTCATTGAATAATTATTCTAGACAAAACTCATGTCAGTAGGATATATATAGCAATTAGGGCTCTGTGGATCCAAATTCTGATTTTTTTCAGTCACAGTTACACGTTTTCGTTAAATCAGAACTTTTCAGATGAGAAGCATAACAACAAAATATAAATAAACATTGGATGCATCTTTGAAAGTAATGAAAAATAGCTTAAAACTTAAGTATTCATTTGTTCGTGTGCATGGAAAATGGCAGATATTAATCGAAAAACAACATGGTTAAGCTCAGGCGAATTTAAAACAATGTTTACTCACAGTTCCCCCTAACAGCACATTGAGTTGTCCTCACTTCTCCTCGAAAAAGGTCAATTTTCGTCAAAAACATGAAAATTAAGACAAGACTATGAAAAGATAGCCGAAACCTGTTCTTCCAACAATGATATGAGTTTTTATTTCGTATGACTAGTTTTTCTAGAAAAAGCTGATGATTTCCATTACCTTTTACTTGAAAAATAAGAAAACAATCCGAAAATCTTTTGCGTTTTTGTTTTGTTTTGGAATGACTATTTTAGAGCAGTCGAAGGAAAATCGTTGTAGCCAAAAATGGATTCTATCATAGAAAGATCATGTTAAGATACAGAGCCTGTTGCTTAAATTAAGCTTTATTACTAGTATATGACAGAGTTTTTATTATTATTAGAGCATCATTTTTTGAGACCTTAAAATTTTATTTTTTTTTCACGACAGTCCCAACATATCCTGGAAATTTGATATGATTTGAATCTTCTTGAGCCGAGATCATTTTTGATGGGGCAAGGGTGCGACTTGATGGGATACTAGATTCGACGACAGAAAAGTAAAGTTATATTTACTGCTTCCTGTGTCACTGGTGAAAAATAGAAGGTATATCTGGCAGTGCAAATAAAATGTAATATAGCTCGATTTTCTCTAAACTGTTATAAGCGTTTACCATGCTATCATTTCTTCTTCATTCTCACACACATCTACATCTACCACAATAATAGGTTTTCGAAGGGAAAACTCAATGTTTCTGTGTTGAGAATGTGAAGAGTTTAAAATCTCTCTGTTTTTCATTTTACAAATTAGTAAATATATATGGAGTCAATGTCACCTATTCATCGACATGGACAACAAGTAGTCGAAAATTTATACGTCGTGGACAAACAACGGCAAATTATTACTATGAAACCTATCAAGTAAATGTTTCAACAGCTGGTTATTATCGATTCAAAAGTAGTTCTTCTCTTGATACATACGGTTACTTGTATATAAACAATTTCCTTCCATCTTCAACATCATTAAATTTGTTGGGAGAAGATGATGATAATGGTCTTAATTCACAGTTTCAATTCACATTTTATCTACAACCAAATACTGTCTACATATTAGTTGCAACAACCTATTCAGAAGGTATAACAGGGCCATATACAGTAATTGTATCTGGAGCAACAAGAGTTACCCTTGTTCCTGTAACCAATACATCAACAGTAATTACTACTACTATTGCTCCAGTAACAAGTAAATAGATTAAAACTTAAATATTAGAGAATCGTATCTTTACTATGTATTTTATTATTCGCATATAACTGTTAAATCCACTCTAATTTTAAGACAAAACTTATTAGAGAAAGATAATAATGCTCCATAGAACTCCTATATTCTTGATAATAGTCTATAGATAGACTTGATGTGCCTATCGAGAAAATTAATTTGATAATCAAAAATTAGCATATAGCTTTTGTACATCAATTGATTATTCATGGAAAATAAGGTTTATTTTTAAAAAAATTAGATTACAGAGATTTCATTAAAAGCAGGTTGCAGAAGATGCTATTAGCTAGTTTCCTTGTTTTGCCTGTACCTGTGTCATTTTATTGTCCGTGAAGATCGATTTACATCTCATGAAAAAAAACACATCAAACTACACCAAAAATCCCCTTGCAACTCTTTCAATAAAAATCGCGTCTTACCATAAACAAATTACCGATATTTGATTCACGTTTGTTTTTACTATGAGTCTTCTGTTGATATGAATTGTTTTTTTATAGCGAAAATTCATTGTACTCCTTCTCAGGGTTAGACCACAAAATGAACTTCATTAAAACACTATTTGAATTGTTTAGGTTTCTGCTAGTTTGTTTTCTACTATCATTTTACAACCTTAGAAGTCGTTTGCCATCACTGAAATAACTTTTTGATGAAATTCTTTTTTTTTCGGTCCAAATCTAGGGAGAGTATGGTGAACTTGTTCGATAACAAAAATGTCGATGTTGATGCAAAATATATTATTAATTTCGATCAAATCGTCATTTTTCTGATCGAAATTCGGTGAATATTAGGTGAAAAAGACTCACATATTACCTCTGGATTTTCTGACCTATCTTGAATTGGGATATGATATGTATAGTCTTGTAGAGAAATTCACGATTTGACGAATGGTATATTGAAAAAATTAATTCTTCCTAAAATTATAATGTGCTAACGGTTTATTTACCGTGGACGCTCGGAATCGAAATTTCCAAAAGAAATAATACAAAAAACTGGATGCCCTTCTGGCAATCGTATCGTCGTACTCCCCCTTCAGAGATTTAGAACTCAAATATGCTTTCCGGTTTGTAAAGATGGTATTCGTATTAGCTAATCAAGAATCTATACTTATTTCTTGATACAAAAAATATTTATAACAACTGTTCAGTATTGTTAAAAATCGTCAACATATTGTCTCAATCGAATATGAATATAGATTTTTTTGATAAGCTAATCTAGTTGTCCGGCAATGAGTGCTTGTTCTCTCGGAAAAATTAGCATCGACGCACATATTGTTGTATAGTGTGCAGATTTTTAGAAAGTTTCACGTTAATTATCATCTTGTTTCTGTGATACAAGGTTGAGTACACACAAATGTGCTATAATCAACAAATAGTCTGAGCTAATGGAATGTGAACATTTAAAAGCAACATCAAAGTAATAATCAAAATCATTGAATATTGAGTATTGAAGAGTACTTAGAGCTGTACTGAATTGAGTTCGAAAAAAATGATGTATAAGTTTATCTTCTCATATTCTAGAAACCGAAATATTTATAGATTCCCTCTTAAAATGCAGAGAGTTTCAACAGAAAGTGATTGAATGATTCGTGGTTTTATTTTTCCTGTAACGATATACTGAATGGAATGATTTGCCGTAGGCCCGGACAATTATTTTTATTGAGTTACCTCACATATTCCAAATTTTTCTGTTCTACGTTCAACACACGCTTAGACAGAAGAGCAACAAACAGAAACGAATATAGGGAAGAACAAGGAAGACATACCATCAAAGATAAGAATCATAGAGATAAGACAAAGAAGAAACAGGTAGACCAACTAGAATTCATATAATGGTATAAAATCTATTCTTGTGCATGTGTTTCAAAAAGCAATTCTTCCACATTCATATAAATGCTGAACAATTTTCTTGAAATGAACCCTTCATTTTTTTTTCTATTAAAACTTTTCGATCATATTCATCTTCCATAATTCTAGCTATTACTTCAACCTATCCACCAAATGCAATCATAACAAGTTATTCAAGTTTATTGAACAATGCCAGTTCAACGTTCACTCGATCTGGAGGATCAGGCACATACTTTTATGAAGCAATTAAAGTGATAGTCAATGCAACAGGAAATTACACAGTCCAAAGTAACTGTAGTATAGATAGTTATGGTTATTTGTATGTCAATAGTTTCAATCCATCTAATGTCGCATTGAATCTTGTTGCATCAAATGATGATAGTGGTGGAAATAACCAATTTTTAATAGCATATACACTTCAAGCTGGTACAACGTATATTCTGATATTTACAACATATTTGCCTAATGTAACAACACCATTCTCTATTATGGCATGGGGCTCAGCAAGAGTTTCTCTTACTCGTTTGAATATGGTATCATCAACTACTAGTACAACTACTACAACATCGATGATAACTAGTATGCATGATGAATTGATTTTAGCTTCATTTCTTTTCTTGACCAAACCTACAGTTAGCATTGAGCCAATCATTGAATACTCTATAGCAAGCCTCTGGTTCTAGATGAAACTGATATCGGTACGATTTCAGATCGATCAGTGTATTGGTCTTACCGACCTAATAACTTACTTCCAATGTAGACGTGCAACAAACCTTGGTTGAGTTTGAAATTTCAATTTGGTTTCAATCGTAAATGATTTCAACTTTTGATATATATTCGAAGAAAACCAAATCCAAAATTTTTCATATAAATTTCGAAGGTGTCTGATTCTTTTCTTTCTTCGGATACTTTATCTCACAAAGACTCATCAGATTTGGGAAATTAAAGTCGAAACTCAAATTGAACCTAAACTTTTATACACGGAGTCGCAAAACTTCGGATTCTTTGGTGCAAGTTTTTTTTTTACTTTCCTATGTTTCTCATCGAGACTCCCGTAAAGATCTCATTTGCCCTGTTTATATCGTACACTGAATACATACTGAAATTTTGTTAGTGTCAAGAAACTAAAAGATTGTTTATATGTCGAAAAAAATAATTCAATAATTTGAGTTCTACATATTGTATTATAGCTAGAAGCTGTCATAGCAGTGCACATTTTAAGCCAATCTATCTAATTTTCTAGCGTTAGTACCGATCGTCAAGAACTAGACTAGTTCTATCTATAGCTCTAATTCTCATAGAAACGTTTGTTTGTTTGTTTTTCAAAACAAAAATATTCAACAGAAAACACTAATGAGTTACTAAGATGAAAGTAATCGAATTTTCTTCCATATTTAAGAAAGCGTCCATAAGCTCATCGAGTGACATTCCAATATATGAGGCACTCGATAAACATATTTCTTTACTCATTTACGGCGTCAATGTCTACAACTATCAGTCCAAAAATTTTAGCTTCTGGTACCCTTCCTTAGAAAAATTAACTAATATTAACTTTTAGTGTTGCCACACTTTGTTGGGAAGAAAAAAGGAAAAAGTAACCTATAAAGTATATGCCTGTTAGTATATCAACAGATCACTGAAATTTTTCATGGCATATTTCAGAAGATGGAGTATTAAGGGTTTAAACTACATTTCATATAATATCATGTCTACCAATAAGTTTACCTGTGGAAAACTAGACGTCAGTTTTATATGAAACAGCATTTTTGCTAAAATGTATATGATTAGATGTATGATTTGATGCTGATTTCGAATATCGTACCCATTATGCTTTAGTAGTGTGCCATGCGAATAAAAACTGCTAAAATTTTCATTTTTATTGAAAAACCATCAAAAATGGAGTGTTTCTCTGTTCGCTTATGCGTGCTTTATAAAATTTTGTACTACTAAGCAATATATACAATATCAATTTAGATTGTTTTATTCAGCTTTTTATTTTCTATCTTCTGCTATTATATATCATGAAAAATTTCAATGATCTGTTGAAATGCAAGCGAGAACATGTTTTATATGGTACTTTTCTTGTATTTTCCCAAAAAGGTATGATACTGCTAAAAGTTGATCTTGGATAATTGTTCAAATGAAGGATGTTAGAAACTTAAGTCCCGGGGTTGATAGTTATAGATATTGATGGTTTGAATGAGCAAAAGCAATTTTTATCGCATATCTTGCATATTCAGTTTCCTTATAGATGCTCTCTTAATAAGATGGTAGTTGCGTTTAATTGACTGCAAGTACGTTTTGAAAAAACTTAATCGCTAAAGACATGGCTTGATGTTATTCTGAGGCCAAATTTGAAAAAATCTCTGACCTGAAAGAAATTACACATTAATAACTTGAATGGTGAGATATTTTCTTTTAAATAGTTTCTGGACCAAATGTAATCAATATTACTGGCATTGTAACAAATTACTCAAGTTTATTGAATACTACCAGCCCCACATTCACTCGAAATGGAACTTTGGGCATATTTTATTTTGAAGCAATTAAAGTGATAGTCAATGCAACAGGAAATTACACAGTCCAAAGTAACTGTAGTATAGATAGTTATGGTTATTTATATCTAAATAATTTCAATTCAACTAATGTCGCATTGAATCTTGTTGCATCAAATGATGATAGTGGTGGAAATAACCAATTTTTAATAACATATACACTTCAAGCTGGTACAACGTATATTCTGATATTTACAACATATTTGCCTAATGTAACAACACCATTTTCTATTATGGCACGGGGCCCAGCAAGACTTGGACTTCAATATATCAATATGAGAAATGGTTCAGGATCTATCACTACGGTCACTTCAACGTCTACAACAAAGTATTCAACGTTTACAACAACAACTCCTGTTATATGCAATGGATCTAGCATTCGGTTGACGTGTCCAGGTAACGTTTTCTATTTTAATATCCTTTACTATATTTATACTACATGTGACTTGTGTAAGATTGATACATGAGACTTGTTTTAATCAACAGATCTTAATATTACGTTTTGGATATTCTTCTCTCCACGGAAAAGTGTTTTTTTTTACTTGTTTGCTGCATTTTCAATTAAAAAAACAAACATGTTTTTTTTTTGTGGATGCTATAAAACGGGGATGCTGGATGTTATACGATGAAATCGTTTCAGTTTCAAGAAAAGTCAAACCAATGCAATCAAAATAGATTATATAATAGAATCAGTTGATATCTTACTCGAGTGTGATACTTACGTGAGATTTAGACATCCATGGTACTAATCATTTTGATCCATAGTTTCGATCACTGATCGCAAAGAAAATCGATAGAAAAACTGCATTGTCACGTGTTAATATGCTTGCTCTTCACGTTTTCTCACAAGTAACTTTTTTATTTGATCTCATGTGCTGAATCTGATCTGAGCAATGTTATTGATGATTACTTCATCGATAAAGCAAGTAATTTTAATAAATACTACCGTGCACTGAAAGATGAAATCCATTCATAAAAATGATATTGAAAAATTTCAAGAATCAATAGACATGAGAATAAATTGATTGCAAGTTTTTATTTGTATCGTTCTATTGCTATTTCTAAGAGAAATGCAACGTATCCAAATGTCATGCAATATAGTTGTCAACATTTTTTTGAAATCAGCTTTTATGGCATTCAATATCTATAATGTTTAATATTGAGATTATTCCTTCCTTGATTATGATTGCAATGCCAAACGTTTTAGTCGAATACTACTCGATCTTAATACAAAAAACTTTCCTTATGAAGACTTAATTTAGTTGTAACTAATTGCGAATGAAATACCTTGCGAAATTTTTATTACTTAAATTAATAATAACATATTAAAAATTTTAACTAAAACATCGACATGAGTAAAAATAAGCGTTCTTTCTTTTCTTTTAATTTGTATGCTAATTTATTCTTATCTCCGTTTTATTTAGTTCAAGTTGTGACTAATGGAATAAGTAAGATTTCTATCTAACTAGAACTTTATATCTTTCTCTTATAATTATCATTCTGTTTTGTTCAGTTTTTACTCTCAATCCCCCGAATCGAAATCTCAGTGGTGGATATGTTATACCAAATAATACATTTTTTAATCTCAATGATTCGAGTACAGTAAATGGTTACGTTCGAACTGTGTCTGTTCGATATGTTCAATCAAGATTACCAACTGCATCAACTCGTATTTGGATCTATGGCATTATCCCAATTCTTGGTGGTTATATGGCCTGTAGTCAATATTTGGTTCCTTTTTCTCAAATATCAACAACACAATTAAAACAAACCTATAATATAACTGCAAACGTAATCAATGTTTTTCCCGGAACCTATATTGCAGTTGGTATTCAAGATGGATTAACATCTATTGCTACAACATCTGGCACTATTGCATTCAGTGTTGGAAGTGCTAATTTAACATCAAATATTATCGCGCGTACACCATTATATTTTCGACCTGATAATTCAGGATTTGGTGTCAACGTGAGCTACACCATAATGAAATAGATTCTCATGTCATATCGCTGAACTGTTAAACTACATTTATATAATCGAAATCACTTTAGTGCTGCTATTTTTCAAAAACTGAATAGAATCCTGATTTATTATATTCATTCATTAAAAACACATTTTATTAAATAAAATACTCTTCGAATAAAAAGATATAATTTCATTTTGTTTGATCGATCCATACAATATTGGTCGGTATGGACCCACTCCCAGTGGGATATGCATAAACTCTTTTCCTTACAAGGGCCAAAAAAGATTGGTCTCGCATATGTCTAAATGTAGTATTTAGAACTAACGCTGAATAAGCTTATGTGCTTTTCTATAAATAACAGGTGAATCGAAAGTTTTCCAACAAATTGTTAGCTGATTTTTGACACGCTTGAAAGTATTTCAAACGAGTGAAAATTTGCTGATTAGAATCAGAATTCTGTGCTCTTTCTGAATATCGACGTAGACATTCTATGTCAGTTTTTGTTCGAAAGCAGTGAAGAAATCTCTGAGAATACTTGAAAATTAACCTCTCTCTGAAAAGTTTTAAGATAATATGTGAGACTGGGTGTGGATAATATTTACTTCTCTACCCTCACTAGCACCCGCATCCAGACCCACATGCACACCCGCGCTCATCCAACCCCAAGTATTAGTAAAATAAGCTCTCATCCACTCTGACCACCGTTTTTATTCGAAAATAGTATCAATCGATACAGAATAAAATTTTCCATTCATGAGGTCCCAATCCGGCTCATTTTCTTCAATAACTTTTAGGCAAAAGAATCAAATATCACTTTTATGGGTCCACTCTTGCCCAGATCTTAACAACAGGACGTAGGTATGAGTGTGGGTTGGATAGAAGTATGGACGTGTGGGCTCTGAGTGGGATGGGTGTAGGCTGTGGATGAGGTATGGCTTACTATGGGTATGAGCGTGGGATGTGAATAAGGTGTGGGCGTAGGTGTCGATGGAAGACCCACATTCACATACAAAAATACGCACTCCCATGTCTATACCCGCTTACACCCAATCTCACACTTACTTCATATTCACATCCACACTTACACTCAATCTCACAAGGTGCAGATATGAGAGTGTGTGGTGGCTGTGGAATTTGGTTTGGATGTCTGTGTAGTGGTCGTGGGTATCGGTTAGACTGTAAGTACGACTGGGGTGTAGATGTGGGTTTGTCGTGGGTGTAAGCGGTGTGCAGATATGGGAGTACGGATTTTTGTATGTGGATGCTGGTCTTTTTCAATTCATACCTACATCCACACTCGGTCAGGGTGGGTGAGAGCGTATTTTACTAATACCCCCCCCCCCCCCCCCCCCCCCCCCCAAACCCCCAAATTTCCTAAACACCCTAAATCCCCCCCCCCCCCCCGGGGG
>CAJNSZ010000499.1:29694-80412 GCA_905329745.1 Rotaria sp. Silwood2
CATATATACCCACACTTAAACAATCATTCCACTCTTCATACTCACACACCCACACCCACACCGATACCAACACACCCACCCCCAACCCCACACCCAAATCCACGAATTTACATACACACTCTAGATCCACACCCACATCATGGAGTTTGAAGGGCTGACAGCTAATCAAAATGTGTAATACTGCATTATGATCTGTTGTTGTAGACATGATCGGTAATGACAAGCATACATTTGCCACTAACAGCCAATGCGTAGAATAGGAGTAATGTTAAATTGAGATAAATGAAATACGAAAATGAATAATAACGAGTAAATAGAAGCAATGTCAATAAAAGCTAGGAGGCCTGAGAAGAAAAAGAGCAAAGTTCTATGTTTTTATTGCTTCTGTCAGCAGTCCTTTTCATGGGAATGCAAAGCTAAAAAATATTCAAAAAAAGAACGAAAAACATGAAGGTAGGAAGATAAAAAGAATAATAAAGGTGAAGTATTTCTATGCTTCAATATAACAAAAGGATCATGTGACGAACAGCCAACCAGTCGCACATACATAACATCTAACGAAGTTCCAAATTGCAGTCACTGAAACATATTAATTGATACGTGAAGCTTTGATTATTTCATTTGGGCGAGTAATATATGACGATAATTCGTAAATTCAAAACAAGTGTTCTTAATGTCATAAATATGGGAGACATATAACGAAAGTTTTCATTACAATCGATTGAGGTAGACATGAAATGGATAATCTTAACGAACTTCCGTCTATCTGATCAAATGATGATTGTTTTTCAGTCAGCAACCTACCGAATTTACTTTTCTGTATTCTTCGCACACAGTTTCATGTTATTGTTTTTCATTCTAGAACTTAGTGCAATGTTGATGTGAGCGTGGGTCTGAGATTGGAAACACGATTCAGACATCCGCACCCGTACCACCTACAATCACCTACCCATATCTAGCCACACTATCAACACTTAGGTCTACAGCAACATATGCATTCGCATCGACACCCACACTTACACCCTCAAGATGAGGTTTGCTGGCCAAGAAAATGACGATACAATTTATGAATTGCATTCCCAATGAAATAAAATAACTAGGCGTCTCAAACAAATTAAATCTAGCATCCGATTTCGTCAATGACTTTCATAACGTTCATCGATCAAATGAAAGCTTAATATCGAAAGATACTTCTTTAGATTCTTTATAATTTTGTATAAAACGGAGTGTTCGGTGCGAATGGGTGCAGTTTAGATATGGAACATGCGTGTTTGGGCGTAGGTCTGGATGTTAGTAGGAGATACATTATAAGGCTCACTCTCACTTCAACACCCATACCCTTCAACAAAGAATAGTTTGATATATTGAACAGGGTATCGTGAAAAAGTGTCATTTGATAGGAAAATTTGAAAATATGAAGGAAATCAAGCGTGTTTTATTCTAGATTTACAAAAACTGAAATGTCTGATAGCACTATAAAAAACAAAAATACTAATTTTCGCTTCGTTGATGTGGGTACATTACCAAAACGCATGTTGTCACCAATAGAAGGTTATCAGAAAATGCCACTAGTGGCGCTTCAGGAAGCTGTCAAACCTCTTATCGAAATCGTACCAAAAGTCGAGCGAAGTGTATATATAGTCAAGCAGAATTGTCAAGAATCAGAAGATAGTTTAACGATCGACGAATCAGCTTCTATTATGCTTTACACTTTTGAATCAATGCCAAATGAGCACTCTCTATACGCTAAGCTTACCACAGCTTTGCGTTTCGAACGTAGGTAAGATTTAATTCCATGGTTTTTGTACCTTCGACTTATACTGGCAGAGCTTTCTCGTCTTCCGTCCAAGCGTTGCTTGGTTTTTCGAGGAGTTAAGGAAAACTTGTCGACTGAATATAAAGAAGGTATGCATGTTATTTGGTGGGGATTTTCCTCGTGTACTTTATCGATCGGAATGTTCGAAAATAAGCAACTATTCGGTGCGACTAGAGCCAGAACTTTATTTCAAATAGAGTGCAAAACGGCAAAAGACATTACAAAACATTCATTGATCTCCAATGAAGATGAAATACTTCTATTGCCCGCCACACAATTCCAAGTCACAACCTGTCTCAATTCAGGCAATGGACTTCATATTTTACAACTCACCGAGCTGGACCCAATGTTCTCTTTTCTTGAACCAGTTTCATCGCCGATACAATTGATTCCACATAAAGAAAGCTGACAAGCGAAGTCTTGGGGTCAGTAATATGTATGGTTCAGTTTGAGATAGGCGAGCAAATATGTGAATTGTATGATGAAAATATGCGAGATTGTTCAGTATCGACGTGGGTGTGAGTGTGTGGGTGTGGATGGATATGGGTATGGATGTATGGGTGTGGCTTAGAGTAGTACTTACACCCATGCCTACACCCACACCCACACCCACCCACACCCACCCACACACCCACACCCCACCCTATTCATTTTTTGAAAGGTATTGATAGTCCTTCATTATCAGGATTTAATAATATAAAATTACAACTTCAAAGTTATCTATTAGAAGCAACACACAATTATAAATTTTTATTAACAATTGAAAGACATTTAAAAATTTTACAAAAGACTACATCATTTCAAACGACTATCAATATGTTACCTAATTTAATGCAAGGTTTAAAAACAATATAGTATGAAGAGAAACGGATAAAGAAAACGTCAAAATGAATATTCTTTATTTGTTCTATCTTTGGTATTGAAAGTTGAAGCCTGCGAGAGATGTGAGCGGATGTGTGTGTTGAACAGAAAAATGCCCACATCCTTCGGAAAGCTTCTGATTCCCAATTTTTCTCAATAATACCTACATTAGTTATTGTTTTTAAAAATTTAACGAAGACAATACATTTTCTTTCATGTTATTAGCAATCGCTTGATTATTATTTTGTTGTTTGAAAGATGTTTGATAATTTCGACAAAAAGTGTAACTTCGACACCTCATACATGTATGTATGTGAGGTTGTGAGTGTGGATCTTCTTTCACTTCACAACAACCCCTTTCTCTGAAAATATTGGTGTACCTTTTGCCCTAATTGCTTTTTTTTCTAATGCAAAATAGATTATTCTGTTTATAGAAAGTAAAATGATAGCGTTAGATCTTAATGAATAATAAAGATTCCAAAAATCAATGAGCTATTATAGTTACTTCAAAATTAAAATACTGTTTTACGTTAATTATTAAATTTGTAGTGCATATTCATTGGATAGATCTATTATGTTTCATAATACAATAAAAGTATAGAAGTGCATCAGTTAGCTTTAATATGTTAGATATTCCACTTTGAAATGAATGTTTTGATTTTATACTTTACTCAATAAAGTCGATTGTAAGAGAGATTTTCACAAATTGAATTTTTATTTATCTAATTGTTTGCATTTTTCGTTCATAGTTAATAAGATTATAATGTTCAACCTCTCATAGACGATGATTATCAAACTAAAATAAAGTCACACAAAAACGTATTTGTGTAACTGCAAGTTTTTCTGCAGTGCTCGCCTTGTTTCATAGAAGTGTTATCTAAATCATATCTATTAAGTATATATTTTGATGAATATTGAAACATTTCTTTTTTCAAGATGATTGTATATAAGGAGAAACTATGTGTTGATCTTTTTAACGAATGCTCATAAGTGCAAAGACACTGCAACAACACGATATTTTTTAACTGAATGTTGTGGTTTCTCTCAGAAAATATGATTTTTTATTTTTGACTTGAAACTTGGTATAGAGACAGGTCTTAACGAGAATAGATTATTGTGAAAGTTTCCAATCTGTTGATTTGTCCCTATTCTGAAATAAGAACATTGAATTTATTGATGTATATGTGTGATGTGAAAGTCACGTGTTTACTATGACCATATCTCAGGAAAGAAAAAACGAAAACATCCGAGACTTGCACAATAACCTACTCTCGTTAATGAATGTCTCTATGCCAACTTTCAAGTCAAAATTCGAGAGGTGGGTTTTCTTAGATAGACCACTGCTTTGACTTAAAAACTAATATAAAAATGCAGTATGTCTATATCAATAAGTTAAGAACCCGTTGTTCTTTCGATTCAACTAGAATTCAATTTAGAAAATCACTTCGTAATAAATCTTTCCTCGATTTACTTTCTCTTTCTTTCACTTTGATATGAATATTATCGAGGTCAATTTGAATGTTCATCGTTCATGTCTTTTTTCTTTCTTTCTAAATGTATTTCGATCATTGATTTAATAACAATAAATTGTATTCATTCCATACAATCACATTTTTTCGATTCATTTTCAAAAACATATTCATGAGTCATTTATTCACTAGAATGGTAACAGTATGGTTAGAACAACAAACGGCATCGATTACGACACAAAATGGGTAAAAACTAATTTAACATATTTTAAAAAAAATATATGTTCTATTTGGAATTTTTTCTTAGATTAAAACCAGTTTGTACCAAACGAAAACGTACTAAGTATGATGATTTATCGAACAAGAGAAAAATTATTATTAATTCAACGACAATGAGTGATAATGATGATGACGAACGTTTATATCTTTCACCAAGAGTCTCTCCGATAATACCAAAAGCTACGAAATCTTCTAGTTTCGTCAATCGTTCTTCATCATTAATGGTTGTATCTTGATTTCTTAATTTTAATTTTAAAAAAGTAGAATCATATGTTTCGTGTAGACATTATTTAAATGTCAATTGTGTTGTAGATGTCTCAAAAATAAAGATATCTATATGAACCATATGATAATCTGTGCTGTTCATCGTCAAGAATCGATTAAAATTGTACGTGCGAAAAAGCATAAAGATGAAATTTCTGTTCTATGATTAGTGACATTTTTTTTATTGAGCTTGTTTTCGATTTTGTTTATTTTATGTACTTTTTTATTATTTATTCCTATGATTACATTATTGACTATTATACATATTTTTTCGAATAAAACATGAAGAAAATTAAATATGTAAGATAGTTTTGATTGATATATGGCATCTTTAGTTGAAAAAGTAGAATATTACAAGATCTGTAAACATTGCAATATATTTTATTTGAATATTTTTATGTCAAGATAAGAACACTAAATTCTCGAAGAGTATCCAATTATTAAGTTGTATTTGTATGAATTTTTGAGTTGATAAAATAAATCTATACGATGAAATATGACATCATACACTAGCATTCCTATCAAACGATGTTATTTCTATCTCTAAGAACTTTTATCAACGTTTTGCAATATATATATTAGTGTGAACATTATGACTTTAATAAATTTCTCAAAAGCTTAAAACTTAGAATACTATGTAAAAGATAGAATTTTAAGATAAATCAATGGCCGTTACTTACTTGAATAATCAATAGAGTGATATTCCCTTGAAAAAAGTTTTGTGTTAAATGAATAAACAGTCATCCTTCTTCTCATTCAGTCGAAGTTTATCTAAAGGGGATAGTATATGATTACACATTGAATGGTGAATGATAGTTCACAATGGTCATATATATGTCGTATACGGCAGGACGACACATGTTTGTAATTCTAGAGTGAAGTAATATGACAAAAATATGACCGTATGTCATCATATTTTCTGTTGTACACGATCGTACATAATCGTTTTCGACAGTCATGAAAGTTTATGATCAATTTCAACATTAGACGAACATTTTGGAGAGACTAAAGTTAAATTACATATATATATATTTGATTTCTTATTGTATTCAAACTTTTTACAAGATGCATGACTGCATTATGAATTAATTGGATCCTCTTTTTATTCATCAAGTATTCGTGTCGAAAATCATTTAATATGATCGTCATCTTCTTTTATATGCACGAATCATTTACCTGAACGAATATGTCTGATTAAGCAAAGAATAATTATACCAATGAAAATATTACAGGACGATAAAAATTACATTAGCAAAATACAGGAGGGTGTGAGTTGGTTTCAACGGTGCGATTTATATATGGGAATCGATGCAAGAAGTTCTTCACGAAACTTTGCCGATGAAAACAAATAAATATAGAATCCAATAGCATCATTAGTAAACCATAAAATCTGAGTAATGTTTCTGCTAAAGTTTTCCCATTCGCGTTGCATTAAGTCTTTTGAATAGTGCACTGTCACAGCACTGTATAGCTTGTTAATAGCGAATGGCATGGTGAGAAGAATGGTACATACTGTATGAACAAACGTCATCAGCTGAAAGTCTTTCATCTTATCTTGATATAAACGTGGCAAACGACATCGACGTAGATTCTTGATAGTCAATAAACCAAAAGTTCCACTCAAAAGTGGATAGCAGAGACCATGCATGACCAGAAAGAATATATCATAGGCTATTCGATACCAGCCAGGCCTTGTCCAACAAGATCCATCAACAATGATGAAGTTGAATGGCATATAGGAACTAATAATACATGCGACCACAATCATAATGACAATAATACGATGAGCCAGCATTGGACGGCAAAAGCGCCGATATCGATTCTGTCGACAGCTCGATGCGTAGCGATCAAATGAAGCCATAGTATTTAGAGCGGATGAAATCAAGTAGGATGTATGAACGATCGAAAGGCGAGTTTTACACCACCATTCGACAGTATACTCTCGTGTATCAACGTGATAACCCAAATCGAGCATACGTACAAATGTACCAAAGAAGAGTTGAATGAGAGTAACACAAGACGAAGCGAGAAAATAGTTACAACACGAATTTTTTATCAGTTTTGGGCGAGTAAACAGTTGTAGATTGAACAAATGTCCAATGACACCTAATATGCAAAGGATAGTTAAACATGTACGATTCATCTCATGAGTGATATGTTTCAGTGATTCGATTAAAGTGAAATCAGTGTCGTTACTAGCGTTCTTCTGCATTTGACATCAAGTTTAAAAAAGAAAAAAAAAACAAAGCAAATTCTTTTTATTTTTTCATTGATATGCTAGAAGAACCAACACTATGAACATTGATCGAACATAAATAATCAACTCTTTGTTCTCATAAATAAGAGTTCCGGCTAAAAAATTTTATGCAACAGATTGCGAGGTGACATTTTCACCTATTTGCAAATCAATGTTTAATTGACATAATAGGTGGGCGAATGACGTGATTAAATCAAATTCAATTGAACTTTTATAGTTTTTCCAGCAAACTACATTCTTTTTTTTTCTCATGGCACACATTGAAAGCAGATTTTTTGCCAACAAGGTTTTCTTCTATCTTCGTTCTTTATGATGAAGTTGTGCGATTAACAACGATCAAATTTTTATCATGATTCAGATAACAAATGCAGCGTTACAAAAGTCTTAACGAAGAAAGACATTCAATAGTTCTCCAACATTCGAAACGGTTTACATGATGTTATTATAGTTTCATACGATGCTGAATCGAATTTTATTTCATATAAGTTGATATAGAATAGATTTTCAAAGCTAACAAATTTAACAAAACATTCATTCCATTAATTGAAAAATATTGGACAAACATTGAATAGAATTTTTAATTACTTTGAAATGATTTTGACTTCGGTATCAATTCTCATTTTCCTGTTAACAAAAATTTTAATGATAATCTTGTAGGTATTATTATTATCAATTAATTTATGAGTTATTTTTGATTAAAATGAAAGGATCCTTTTGAAGAGAAAATTAAAATTTTAATTTCCCATATAGTAGAATTTAAGATTGTCCTGATTTCAATTTTCCTTGTAACATATATCTTTCTGACCAAAATCAATGAAACATCTAACTTTATCGATTTATCTCTGCATTGTTCTCGTTTTATTTAAAGCCTATTTAACAAATATACTGTTGGTTGCTGTATCTGTTGTCAAAGCTTCCGTCACAAATGACAAGAAATGGATGAGAAACTTGCAACTGTATTTCATATACCTGAGTATTATTGAAAAGAAATTCCATTGTCCTGCTGGTTGTGATATTTTCAAGCATGAGTTCTGTTCATCAGTGACCATTTGTCAAATAGTATGCACACCATTAAAGTAATGATCGGATCGAGGATGTTCGTATATTGAATGGTTGATTTCTATATAAAGTTCTTTGGAAGATATATACTTGTTTTTGAGAAGCTCGAGCTCGGCCAAACGACTTGCAGACATATGAAAGTAAGTACAGAGAGATCTATTCGCTGTTCAGAGTCTTATGTCGATGTCTGATTTCAGTTTTAAAGTGATCTGAGATTAGTATGGTAATGCTCTTAAATCTCGGTTAACAAGAAACTAGACTTGAATGCTGCTACTGAACATTGTAAGCTAAGACTGATGTAAAACTCAAGTATACCATCACTAGGAACACTCAGCACAGAGTATTGCAAAGAACTTGATCTAGAAAAAATGAACAGAACTTGTGTTTAAAAGCATGGCTAAAACCAGTCTGACAACAAAATTTCGTGTCAATGATACTTGAGTATATGAAATACAGTTGGAATTTCGCTCATATATTTCTCATCATTTGTGACTAAAACTTTGACAATAGAGAGAGTAATCAACAATGTATTTGACAGTATAGAGAATTAATCGAAAAACTTAGGTGTATTTGTTTATTTTGGTCACGGAGAAATTTTAATTTGAATAGTCTTAATTTCTTCTGTGACCGAATATTTAACATTGAAATTTCATAAAAGCCTTACAATGTATCTTTAATACATTCGTCATTTGACTAGTTCCTGTAAATACTTGACTTACAGTTTTTGTTTTACAGTTGTAGAAAATTCAAATATGGTGAGCATCAGCAGTTTTTTAATGATGCTGTTGATCGACACGTATATTTATTGAAAAAAAAAATGTTGATTAAAATGTCAAAAAGTAGACTATCAAGTTATTAAAATAACATACACATCTTACAAACTGCTAAAAACCATTCATACTCGTTTGTTATTCAAATGTTTGAGTCGCTCAGTAGACATGAATGTCATATTTTGAGATGAACTGATGTTTAACTTCTGTTTTTATGATGTCAATGAATTGCGCTAAGACAGCGGTCAATAGAATACTATTTTTTGTTTCAAGGAAGACTTCTGTTAGATTGGCTATATTGATGAGGTATGTAGCATAATATGCCATTTAAAATGTGTGTGATGCTCATATTTCTGGACACCTAAGCTATACAAAAAAAAAAGAACAGACAGAAAAATATTTTCACCTTATAAAAATTGTTGAAATTGATCGAGAAATTGAAACATATTTGCTGAATATATTTTTTGTTGGTTCGGCGAAGACTAGAAGAGAACACATTAGTTTTAGTAAATGATTGATCTTCAATAAATGTGTTGCTTTTTTGGTTTTTCTTCCATGTTGAGTAAAAATAGGACATCCTTAGAAAACAGTAGATCTTTTTTGTCGATTCCAATGACCGATTTTTTCGATTGTTGTTACACGAAATGTTTGATCTTATGTGAGATAGACTCCATTTAACAGATTTTGATTCAATTGAAATAATAGCGATATGTTTGATGAAAAATTAGTCAGAATTTAATTTGAAAGTTAAAAGAAGAAGTGAATTGATTATGAACATCAAGTAAGTAAGAAAACATGAGCTCAACTTTACTTAATTAACAGAAAGAATATCGAGAGACAGAACACTATTGATTGAACGAGAATATAACCATTTTGACGTAATACAAAAGATATGTACGAATCGAGACTGATATAAATCATGATGGATCTCAATATGATCATTCTAAATAAATCAAAGATGACTTGTAGTTATGAAACGATGACTAATACGATATAGCAATTCAAAGACAAACATAGATAATCATGTAACACTTCGATAAAAAAAAGTCAACCAGATTGTGTCTGATAAACAAGAGATAAATTTTAGTTGAGAATTAACATAATGACACAGCTGTCAGAGTCAGTTCAAGCGGTTACTGTGCATCTTTATCGTTCCATAGTTTCTCTTTTAACTGTTTCTGGCATGATCGGCCAGCGTGGGGTGTGTGTACGGATGCGAGTGTGATACAGTATGAGTGGATGTCGATGTAGATCCTCATTTCAACAACACTCACACCCCACTCATGTCCATGGTTTTATCCTTCACAATGGTGGTTCGTGGATCCTAATTTTTCTGATTGATCAATTTTATCACGAATCATTTTCTTTGCCCGTGGTGGCAAGTCATCGTATTGTGATAGCTTCACATCGATGATGTGGGTGTGGGTATGAGGTTACGAGCCACACACCCCATCCACATTCTTCAGCATAAACATGACTCATAACGGAACAAAAAAAAACAATCGCTCAAGAATTCTCCCTCTATCGAAAGAAAAGCAAGATCATTGTTGTCTTCACGAGTTGTTTCATTTTTTGTCAGTTATAGCAACAGGTCACTATTCTCTCTCATTTGCTATTCGTCATTAACGACGAAAGTCTATCTTGAAATCTCTCTTGTTTTAGATAAAAAGAAAGTTAACAACAAAGCAAGAACGCTGTCGTTCTCTATCAATAAATAAAAGATAAAAGTAAATATAATAAAAAGAAAAATATCTAGAAACGAAGATAATCAACAGTAGTCGGTAGTTCTATGAGCACAGAAGTCGTATTCTCCTATTATATCATTCATTTCGATAGAATAGATGTGATGCATATTGGTTAAATGCTTCGGAATTACAAGTCGCTGTATCATTTTCTATGGAAATTGCTTATTATGATGAGTCAAAATTTAAGATGATAAATAATTTGATTTATAATATTCTTTATTTGTGGCAGAATATAATTAGAATTTGGTAGAACCGTGATAATCTGTTTATATTACATACTTTTAAATTGTATGAATGAATCCACAATATTCATACTGACTTTAAGAGCTGACTCTGAACTGGAGAGTTAAAACTATTTTTTGATTTATTTTAGTGCTTAATAATGTTTAAAACTAAAAATGTGTATTATTCACCCTTAGTCATAGTCCCTCATCATATAAGCTGGGTTGCCCAGAATTGATAAGTATCTTATTCAATAAGCTAGATTTCTTGTGAATATAATTGATTTTGCTGAGAATATGGATGCAGTTGTGACTGGAATGTCGGTGAAGACAAGATTAAAGTGTGAGATGCGAGGTGGTATGAGGCATGTTTGTGACTCTAGTTGAAGAGTAGGCGCTCAACCACTCGCACTCATATCTATTCACACCTACCCACATTCCGATATGCTTCAATCTATCGAATTTTGGCAAGCTTTGTAATAGGTGCAGCTCTGTTTCATTTGGGGCTGCAACTTGTAGTATGCTACCACACATTTTGCGGTTCACAAGTACTTGTGATAACATCTCCAAGTAAATCAACTAAATTCGTCTCTGAGCTTTGAAGTTTTCAATTGAAAAACATATGTTTGGAGTTGACCGAAATTCTCAGTGTCGAAAGCACATCTCAGTCATATCAAAGTTACTTCCTATTCAATTTTGATGAGAGATAGTTATAATGCTGGATTTTCAAACGATGAGTAAAGCAAAATCTGATCACTGAAATTGCGGAGATATGATGATCATAAAGTGAATTTATTTTTTGATTTCTAACTTAATTGTATCTCAGTCGATTGACATCAAGTTGGTGTTTTCGATCAAGGCTCATCATCAGTCGAATACACACAAAATATCAACCATGACTCATAAAGCATAGTACCAGACTTACTAACACCTTCTCAGTGATGCTGGCACAACATATTTATGGTAAAATATTTGAATGACTCCAACAGCACAATAGCTTGTAGTCAAACTACGTTGGTCTAGTGTGAAATAAGCGTGGAGTGTGAGTGAGTTTCGATGTAAGTATGAAGTATTAGCGTAAATCAGTGTTGACAGTCTTTTTATCAAAACTAACGTATCATCATACCCACATGCAAGAAAAAAAAATGTTTAAAAAACTTAGTTGTAGATTCGACAATTATCATTTTTTTATTTTGAGTTTTTGAACCATAATAAGACGTGTAATATTCATGGTGTCATTACACTTTCGTATAGTTGACGTGTCTCTATTGAAAAGCATGAGATATCGATGAAGTTGCTAAAGTGTAAGAGAAAAATGCAGAAAGCAAAAAAAAACACATGTGTAAAATGTAACCAATTTTTTGCATTTGAGCTGCTTTCATCCATAGTATGACTCTCTAGAAGTTCTGATAGGCTTGATTGAAAATTCTAATATGTTTATTGTTGAAATGATTATCAACAAGCTACTGATTCAGCATGAAAACAACTACCATTCCGATTTTTTGAGATTACGAAATCGCTTAATCTACAAGTGGACTGATCTGTTCGATGCAATTCTAGCTACATGTATATAGATTCCATCGTGTTCCATATTTTATTTCGACAGACATCGCACTAAAAGCTTTCTCTCTCTAGATTATTGTACGATCAAGAGAAAAAGCAACGATAATTTATTTTATTCATTTCATTTTAATACATAGATGACTGACTTCACTTTTCTTACTCTTCCTGCCGAGCTATTACATCGCATTTTGGACCATTGCGATATCGAGACTATTCTTCTTTCAGTACGTCGTGTCTCCAAACGACTTTATTTTGTTGCCGATATCTACGACCGATTGCAGATCAAGTTGAGTGCACGTGCAGACTGTCATAATTTCAAATTATTTTCTCGTTTACTGAGGCCCCAAAGCGTCGTTTCATTGAATATAATTGGTGAATATAGAAAGGAACGAGAACTAACTCAATTATTAATGATTGATCGGTACACTCGACTGCATTCATTAACTTTACATTATGTGTTCTACAACAGAAATGTAGGTGATAAGGAAATTTTTGAAAGGTCTTATAAAATCCTTCGATGACTAAACGCTTATTTTTTCTAAACTCGATAGCTCACTTTACGACAATGCTAAAAACGTGAAGTTGAGTAGATGGATGAGGGTGACGGATGAAGAGAATACCCGGCCAATTTCAAAAAAAGACTGTGGCAGACAAGGAAAAGGCTGGAAACCATCACTGACTGTAATAGATAGAACCATGCCTGTCACGGCCTATTGGGACAGAAGGAGGAAAGCGAAAGATAGAGAGAAACAGCGATGGTAACTTTTGCAAGATGAACTGTGCTCGAAAACTGATATATTAACCAAAGTATCATCTAGTTTCGGAATGCGTTAATGAAAATTTGACAATGCTTCGAAAAATTATCCATGCATGCACTTTCTAGACTTTACCAAGACCTCCTCATTTTTGCAAACATCAATCCAACATAAAATTTCTGAGAACATTTTCGGACAGAGCATAAATGCCGGTTTCCAATCTATAGTTTTTATGTTTCATAAATGATATTCATCGGCAAAAAGTGAACGAAAATTTTGACTAGAAACTTTGGGCTCAACCATTTATTATCAAATATTAAAAATTAGCATTCTTTATGCGGGTATCAAAAACCCGAGGGGTAAACAGCAGACTTCAGACTTCAAAAGACTTCAAGTGACTTCAATAACAGAGACTTCAAGATTTCAAAAGATTTTAGAAGACTTCAAAAGATTTCATGAGATTTCATGAGACTTCAAGAGACTTCTGAGACTTCATGAGCCTTCATGTGACTTCGTGAGACTTCATAAGACTTCATGAGACTTGAGATGACTTCATGTGACTTCAGGAGACTTCATCTGACTTCATGGGACTTGGAGATTGAATGAACGATCAAGAAGCCTTAGTAATGGCATCAGATTTTTGTAGTACGCAAAACACACTACTTATTAGATACAGATAAAAAAGAATTTCTGTTCATAATACTATATAATAGTACATGTTTAAACTGAATAATGCAACAAATAGTAGCGAACATTTTTGTTTCAAAATGAGTAGGTCTTCAACATAGTTCTCCTTTTTTCGTCATAATTAGATTAAATTCAACTCCAATTCATTATCAATAGACAACTTATTCACAACCGTTACTGTAATTTCCCCTGTTGTTTCAAAGATAAAAACTCATGGTTACTTGAAATGACAATGCGTTCAAAAATTCATAGGACTTCAAGAGACTTCACAAGACTTCATGAGATTTCACATAAGGTTTCATGAGACTTCATCTGACTTCATGGGACTTCAAAAGACTTCATGTGACTTCATAAGATTGCAGGAGACTTCGTGAGATTTCGTAAGATTTTTAGCGACTTCTGAGACTTCATCGGACTTCAAGAGCGAAGTCTCTGCTGTTTACCACTCGCAAAAACCTTGTTAGCACAGTTTCTTTCGAGCTGAAATGTAGAACTCACATATTTGCTATAATGTATAAGACGCAACCACATTTAAAACTTGTTGGCAAGATTTGTAATGGAGAGGTGTCTGTAATGGGGAAGATGAGTGGTAAAACTTGACCATAAATCGTACACTCAGTCTTTTCCTCGAAAATGTATGTGAGTTTCACAAAAGAATTGAGAATAATGGATACTGTATCATGTGGATGGTTGAAGGTATAATAATTGCATGCTTTCACTATTATAACAACTTTTCAATTTGTTTTTTTGTTATACGCAGACTCCTACGACATTGAAGCGTAAAAATTATCAAAATGAAACTATTGGAATAGAACAGCTCTTTCAGGCTCTACTGAAGAACACAGTGATTAAGACCTTCTTTTCATCTGCCTTTATTTCATTAACTTTCCTACATACAGGTACTTACTAAACTGTCTCTTAGTTACAATCGAATTAGTGACGCAGAAGTACAACATCTTGCTGATGCTTTACGACATAACAAGGTGATTTATATTCTGAATTTTCATCACATATTCATCTACTTTATTAAACATAGGTACTCAAAGTACTCGAGCTTGAAAACAACGAAATTGGCTCAAGTGGTGCACAACATCTTGCTCAGGTTTTAGAAAATAATACGGTGATCTACAATTTCTTTTAATTTTTTTCATGCTTTACTAATTCCTTGTATGTACACAGACACTCGCAACGTTAAATCTTTCCTATAATCAAATACATGAAGCCGGTACACAATATCTTGCTACTACAATACGCAATACTGTAGTGACACTCATACTCATTTCATATCGATTACAGCTATTATCTCCTTCACATAGACACTGATCACGCTGGACCTTGAACACAATGAAATCACAGCTGTTGCAGCACGAAATATTGCAGATGCTATAATAGATAACAGAGTGACCCTCATTATTTCCACATGTGTTATTTTTCTCTTTTTCTCTCTGCATAGACACTCTCTACACTCAATCTTAACTCGAATAGAATTGGCGATGCTGGGGTGCAGCATCTTGCATATGCATTACAATATAACACGGTAGTTAACGAATTTCTTCAACGAGTTCTATATTCTTTGCTATTCGATGCAGACACTCAAAATCCTATGTCTTGCAAGAAATCGGATCAGCAATGATGGGGCACAACAGTTGGGTATTACCTTACTAAATAACACGGTAGGTTTTCCCTTTCTTCTTATCTATGCTGCATGTGTTCATCATCTCAGCTCCATACAGACACTCACTACACTCGATCTTAATTCCAATAAAATTGACGATGCTGGAGCGCAGTATATTGCCAATGCATTACACCAGAACAAGGTCATCGACAGATTTTCTCAATAATTTTCAAGCTCTTTGTTTCTTGATCTAGACTCTCAAAACACTATGTCTTGATAACAATGAGATTGGTGACGATGGTGTCCAATATTTGGCTGATACTTTACGAAACAACACGGTAAAACTCATTTTCTCTTTATCCATGTTGGTGTTGTTAATTATTACGCATCCATATAGACAATCGTCACACTCAATCTTAATTGGAATAAAATTGGCGATGGTGGGGTGCAGCATCTTGCACATGCATTACAACATAACACGGTAATCAACAGATTTTCTCAACCAGTTTTATAATTTTTTCTACACGATGAAGACTCTCAAAACATTGCGCCTTCTAAAGAATAATATTGGAACGGATAGTGTCTATTATCTTGCTGATGCTCTTCGAAACAATAAGGCAAAACTCATTACTTCTTTACATCTGGCATGTTGATCTTGTTTTCTCTATAGACAATGGTCACATTGCAGTTACATAGAAACACGGGCCCATATTGTGATGTTATTGAGGCAGCTATCAACTTAAGGAACAGTCAGGTGGTTAATCCGTTTTCTTTGGATAATTCTTGTATCGATTCACGTTTTTGTCTTCCAAATAGAAACTTATCACACTGCATCTTGAAGAGAAGCAAATGGATCTTTTTGAGGCAGAATATCTTGCTGCTGCCTTACGATTTAATAAGGTGATGGTCATTAAATCTTCAACAACCTTATGAATAATATATCCATCTTGTAATCATCGTATAGACACTGAAGACATTGGGCATTCGACTAAGTCATGTCGGACCTGATGGAACTCAGCATTTTGCTGATGCTTTACGATATAATACTGTGATTGTTATTTCATATTCGCTGATTTTATATTCATTTGTATATGTTTGGATAGACACTCACCACGTTGGATCTTTCTGCGAATGAAACTGGGACTGCCGGGATACAACATCTCACCGATGCGTTACGAAATAACACAGTAATCGACATTTTCTACTTATCTATCTTGAATTCATTCTCTTATGTTTGCATAGACTTTGACGACGTTAGCGTTTCGCAGCAATCTAATTGGAGATTTGGGAGCACAACATATCGCTGACCTCTTCACATATAATAAAGTGATACTGATTGTCTCCTTATGTCTCCCAAATCTATCTCTTGATTTCTGTATAGATGCTCACTACAGTAGACGTTCGGGACAACGAAATTGGGCCTGTTGGGGCACAATATCTCGCTGCAGGCTTACAAAATAACATGGTTACCCTCATTCTATATTCATCTTTCTTATATTTGCCAATATTTTCATTTCTACACAGACACTTATTACATTGAATCTAGCTTCGAATATAATCGGAGATGATGGAGCGAAATATCTTGCTGATACCTTAAGAAATAACGCGGTGACTCTGCTTGTCTGTTTATAACATTCATAATCATCAGTTTCGTTTTCACATAGACACTAGCTATATTGAGCCTATCTTATAATAATATCGGAGATGATGGGGCACAACATCTCGCAGATGCCTTACAAAATAATATAGTGAGATATATTCTATGGTCATCCCTCTTATGTCTACTTTCTCATCTTGAAATAGACACTCACCAAACTAGAGCTTAATGGTAATAGTGCTTACTGTATGACTATTGGTGCCGCTATACAAATACGCAATGACAAAGTGGATTACTCGTCGTCACTTCATTATTTTTTTTTGATCTTCATGTTCTTTGATAGACACTCACTGCATTGCATCTTGTATCTAATCAAATAGGACATGCTGACATGGAACATCTTGGTGTTGCCTTAGAATTCAACAGGGTAATCCTTTATGAATATTCATCTGTTTTGTATCTATGTTGATATCGTAACTCAGACTTTAACCACACTAGACCTTTCTTCCAATGGAATACAACCATCCGGCATACAATATCTTGCTCGTGGCCTACGAAATAATGAGGTGAATCGCGTTCGATTTTTATGCTTTTCCTTTTGTTATGCGGTTTTTTTTCTGCACTTAGGCTCTCAATACTCTAAGTCTTTCTTGGAACTTTATAGGGGATGTTGGAACACAATATCTTATTGACACTCTACGAAATTTCACAGTAATCCTCGTACTTGCTTCGTCCCTCAAAATTCACATCATCTCGTATCTATTCAGAAAGTTACTACGCTAGACTTGGGAAGTAATCATATTGGACAGATTGGGGCACAACATATCGCTTACTTTTTAAGAAATAATCAGGTGAGTCTTATTCTTTCTGCATATGTTTGGTGTCCATGCTTTTTTCTGTTTTTATAAAGACAATCATTACGCTGGACCTTCAATGCAATCATATCGGAGACGATGGGGTACAAGTTTTGACTGATAGCTTACAGAATAACAAGGTAACTTTCAGTGTCCTGATTTCTTTCGTACTTTATCTACTCATGTGTGTAAACAGGCACTTACTACACTGAACCTCGGAAACAATCAAATCGGAGAAAAGGGGGCTAAACATCTCGCTAATATGCTACAAAATAACCAAGTAACTCCCGATGTCATTTCTTATCTCTCATGTTTTTGTCCATTCGTTCGTTTACGAACAGGCACTCACGTCACTGAACCTTCAAGAAAATGACATCGGAAATATTGGAACGCAAGTACTTGCTTATGTCTTACAACGTAACAAGGTGACTTTCATGTATTGCCTATTTCTCTCAAATCCATCTTCTCGTTTTTCAAAAGACACTTCGGGTGCTTGACCTTTCCTCTAACAAAATCGGACAGGATGGAGCAAATCATATTGGTAATGCCTTACGCAGAAACACGGTGACTGTCATTTTCTATTCATAAATCTGCAATCGGTTTTCTAATGTTTATACAGACACTCACTATAATGAAACTTCGATTTAATCATATAGGAGATGCTGGAGCAGAACATCTCTTTGATGGCTTACAGCATAACAGGGTAACTCTCGTTCTCTATCTCTTCTTGATCACACACTCACCTTCTGTCCTCAACATAGGTGCTCTCTGCAATACACATATGGGACAATGATGTCAGTCAACAACTTATGCATCAGTTGAGAGAACGAGATCATAGAATCAAATTCGCATGGTGGTGACAATTAAGTATAGATGAGGGCTCCTTAAAAATAATATTTTAATCATTTATCTTAGAAGAAAATGCAAATTAATAAATAAAGCTTTTAAGTTCGCATGCTATGTTCTTTCAACTGAAATGTATCTAATAGATTTATACTTATTGATTATTATAGTCAAGAATAAATATTAAGAAAATATTTATGCTCATAAAATTAGCATCAATATTTTCTTTATATTTGAAAAAAAAAGATTTATAAAATTGAAAAATCTTTATTATTTAAAAAATGCAGATAAATGCAATCTTTATTTTTGAAAGTTAAAAATAAAAATAACATTTTTTTTTCTACAAGTAACAAAGAAAGAACCATCCGATGTAATAACGGGCCACGTCAATTTGAAAGAAATTACACAAATAAGCTGTTGCGTCATCGAAAGGGCACTATCACAAAATATGTTCAGCGTGAAATGGACGGCGTCGGTGTACGAATGTTAGTATGAGTGTGAAGAAAGAGAAGATGAATACCGAAATCCGCACCTCCGATGAAGAGAACATATCTTCATCTACACCCACACCCTGCGAGTGAAGAGAAAAACAACGTTTCCATTCACATCCTTTCCAATCTGAACTGCTCTGTGGAGCCTTTCTATTTCTAAGTCTCACCTTTTTGTTGACGACTATGGATAACAAGTACAGAATTGCGAAAAAAAATCTAAAAAAACTCGTTTGAAAATACCACGTTTTCATGAATCTTTTATAACAAGACCTATTTTTTGTCATAAAAAGAAAAACATAATATGTAAATGAAGAGCATAGACAAATTTTCTGTTGTCATATTAAACATCTGTTGACATTTGTTTGATGATATGCTTTAGACAGCATCATGGTATTGATAATAAAATAAATTTTGATTGGGATTTCATTATCTTTTGAACATAACTCTCTCATTTCATCACCACTATTGTTACTTCACATTTTTTTTACAACTTAAATGAAATCAATTATTTCTCTATATCTTTCTTACTTTGTCTTTATCAACAAACTTCATGTCAGAAAAATATCCAAACTCACCTTGTTCGTTTACATCGATGAATGCTTTATGAATAACCTAAATTTTATATGAGAAAAAAATTTATTTTCTATCAATAAGATTTTTACTTTATCGATGTGCAACCGATTGCTATCATCATCTTAACTAACGATCCCGGTAAAATCTGTTTTAGTATGACAAAATCCATTCACCATTTCGAGTTGTTCAAGAATTTTATTTAGTTTAAATTTAGCTTCTATTTTGAATTTTGGTAAATATAAAAGAAGTTCTTGTGTTGTTTTATTTTGATGACTTAATATTCATTGCATTGAGTCTAGTTTTGATGTTAATTTTCGTTCAACTTCATCTAATGAAACACCTTGATTAGGCAAGATTACAGTAACAACAAATGGAACATTGCGATCATCACTTTTTTAAGGTACTTTTGAAATATGACCATTAGCTTCATGAAAATCAGCATTTGGATTTGTTAGACATTCTTCAAATTGTTTTATCCATGTGCCCTGTTATTTTAATGGACGGAAAAAGAAATTATTTTACTGTCATATAGAGTGTACCATCATCTTCTGAAAGTAAATGTTGAATTAATTTTTTTTTTCTTGCAACAACCCATTTATTAATTTTTTCAATAACATCAACATTCTTACTTTCAAAATCTTGCAGTTTCATATCTGGTTTGAAAGAACTTCGAACAAGTTTTAAATATTCATGTTGCAGTTTATACATTTATCTTAGCAAGCGAAAAAACATGCATAATTTGTTCAGCTGTTTGTATTAAATTTTCTTTTGATGATGCATCAAGGACAAGCAGCATTTGATCTAATGTTTCTTGTCGAGCACCAACTGTACACATTGATATAGCACGAGCAATACTTCCTGGTGAAAGAAATACATTTTGATTATTGTTATTCTGATAAACAGTTGAAAAAAATTGTTGACCAAAATGTTCGAGACCTGTAGTTGTTAATAATAATACCGAAGACATGTGTTTTGTTCGCATCGTTATAAAGAATGAGGAAAACGGTTTTAACATAGACATGTGCGTATTAGCGGTTGTGACATGTTAATGAAGAACTTAGCAACTTATTTGTGTAGAGGAAGATCATAATTCATTGTTCAACTGTTAGTTGTTAGTGAGTCTCTTCCTAGTTACTAGCAGAATATACTTTTACTTTTTCGTGACTTTCCATAATTGATGTTGCCTCTTCAAAGTCTATTGATCGAAAATAAAGTTAAAAGTATCGTAGAACACACTCATTTTATTTTTCATCTTTTACTTCTCGTTTTTTCTATTGTTCTGGCAATTTTTTAGTGAGAGGAAAAGCAAAGATACATGTTAGAAATGATGTACGCATGCCAGCTTTTTGTAACACACTATCAAAATCACAACAACAGCAGAAAAGAAAAAGCAAAGAATAAAATGCATCTGTGTTCGAGTACTGTTTATTTCATTTTCCATTAGTAAAGTCTAAAGAAGACTGCACCGACTTCCGAAATGTTACGAAATCGAAAACGAATATTCAAAAGTAACTAAGACGAGGTTATCTACTAACGAACAAATAATATTTTGTATGGCGAGAAAATTAAAGTAATTGTTTGCAATTTAGAACAACTATATCAAAAAAGGGTAATAAGTAAGCAAAATAATAAATTTCTTAGAATGTGTAAGAAAAGGAATCTTGTTCAAGAAGAAATGCACTGAAAGAATGAACCATCTAGAAGAAAAGAAGAATACATTCTTACTAATAGAATTTCTAAAATACGAAACACTATTATTCAAGGTTGTGGATGTAGCTGTCGATGTAGTTCATTCACTCATCCATGTCCACAACCAACTGTTCTGAATTTAATTATACAATAACATATGACTAAAAAAAACAACGCATATGTCAAAAGAATTCAACATACTCTACAGTTATAATATATATATATCTGTGACGAACCAAGCCGAATATGTCCTTGAGTCGGCAACCATTGATTATCCTACTGTGTATATCATTAATTAGATTGGAGTTTATTGTTAAACTTCTCAACGAAATTTTGTCAACAACGACGGTTCAAATGAAACAATCGAGACAAGTTACAAACATTCAGATTTTGGCACGTTATTTTGTTTCAGGAAAATCTTTTTAACAAATCGATCCTAGTTTATAGTTAGTTGTATTGTAGAAGATGGATATCTTAATAAATTTTTAACAGCTAGTGAACGACTCAATGCATATGTGACCATTGAACGAATGTTTGCTGTACTTAAAGCGTCTCAGTATACATTAATAATACTCTTCATCATAAACTTGATGACGAGTTTAATTCAGAAGAAAAATGAATTTGAGGTTTTGTTTACAATTGCATTATCAATTTTATGTCTTACTTAATCGTATTATTTTCTTCGTTAGGAAATCGATAAAATCTCCTTGGAATCCAACACTATTGTTTCATTTGTTCCAACAACTGTCACATTTTTCGCATTCGTATTACTATTTGAAAAATACATGAAAGAATTTCGTGCAGCAACTCTATAGATGAGGCGATACAATTTATCAATCATTTTAATCATTAACATAATAGAAAAAAAAAGCGAGTTTATTCTGCTCCTCACTGCAACTATGTAAGATAGCATTATCCATTGCTCTTTAGTTCACTGATATCTATATAAAAGTACATTCAATGATAAAAGTGGCCACTAAAACGACAGAGCATAGCTTTTATTCAAGGTAATTGAGAGTGTTTGTTTGCCATTTTGAAAAAATAATTCTCATTACAGGATGTTCCAAAAGTTGCTTTACACAACTAGTACATTCAAAAATGACTTCTCATTATTCACTTTTTTATGAATCATTATTTACCTGCTAAGTAAAGCAAGTAGACCGGACAAATTGTATTCCAGAACCATAAAAAATTCTAAAATTTTTAACGAAAATCAATCGAAGATTTTTTCATTTGTGAACATAGAGCGTACGAATATACTTTACGCCGCCTGACTTTTATCATGTTGTCATCGACTTTTATCTTTCAGCTATATCATCAATAACAAACGGCAAACTGTTTTTCTTGATTGTATGCTGGAAAGAAACAGAGAAGATTTATTACTCATACCATGACTGAAGCATCAATCTCCTCTATTGACCATCATGAGAAAAATTGAGATTCTCAAAAATCAAATGAATAAATAGGACGATTTAGTCATTATATCCTTGCATTCTCTTGTTAAAGTTATCACATGATTTGGTATTATTGAACAATCAATCTTACATTTGTAAGTATGACGTATATTTGTACATTCACAAGTGTTATTAGCAACTTAGACTAATTCAAGTTGAAAAAGTAGGATCGTAATTTTTTATTCAGATCTGTCTCCACATTAAGTCCAATGATACGTATTTATGTAAAAAAATTAAATTATTTTTCTTTATTTAGATGTATCTCAGCAGCAAGTCCAAGAGTAAGTATTTATTTCTTTAAATTTTTTTTTTGTTGACACTGATTTTGCAAACAAGCTCAACAATAAGTATCTATGTAAATAAAGAAATTATATTTATTGAATGTATAAGAGGAAATGAACTGTTTACGACTGTCGTCATTCTCGTCCTAAGTTGCTCTGATACTGTTGTCAGAGAATGTAGAAAGTGTATGCAACTTATCTCAACCTCACACATATACGAAGCAACATCAGGGTGTGGGTGGATGTAAATCAAGAATATATACACTCCAAATTCTATCACCTTCAATATGTTATAGTTTCCTCGTATGAGAAAAGAAAAGCATTTTTGATTTAGAATCATCTTTTTTTCTATTATTCATAAGATATGTTTGGAAATGTTGATCTATTGCCCATAGACTACCCTTTCTCGTCTAGTTAATATTTTCTTGTTTCACTGTTTTTTTATGAGTGGTATGATGACATAACATTCCTAAACCAAATCGCCGACAGTCGTAGTGTCAGGGAAAAACAGATAGGTTAGTTGAAAGCAACTTCCATAGAACGTAGCATAAAAGGGTCTGAATTTGGATTAAGAGTTTAACAGAACTTACACCAATACTCACACCCACACATTACTGAAGAGGATAGCATAGAAGAAAAATAGTTCACAAATAGTTCTGCTTGTAATATTTTTATTTTATTCTAATAATATTGAATACAATGTTGCATATCGGTGTCCATAACGCGAAATCAAACGTTTATGTCTTCTAATGCTGGTACGTGTCTATCTTCAAAATCGATATGGACAAATGCTCGTTCAACATCAGGTACTTTGTGAAGTTGATTTTGTAGCTCCTCTCCAATATCATGAGCAATAGCCAGAGGCATTGAACCTGACAAAATAATTTCAACTTCGACGAAAAATCTCGTACCATGATGAACAGCGCGAACAGCTTTGATTTTTGTCACTAGATTAGGACGGAAATTGTAGACAATATGAGTAATTCGTTGCAGAAAATATGGATCGGCCGTAAGACCCGTTAGGCGGCGAACTTGTTCTGAGTAAAAACAAAACGTATAATGACTATTTCAATAAAATAATCATCATTTCAAATAGTCTGACAATCCAAAAGATGCAATAAGATTCAATAAAAGTTAGTGTTCTGTGTTAATAGAGAAATCTCGTATATGGTAACATTCGACACTTACTATTGCCTTGCCGAATCCAAACGACTATGATGTATATTGAAATAATGATGGCCGCTATTGGATCGACAACAATAGCTTCCTGTCTGATTCTTCGACGCAGAGCATTCGAACCTAAAAGACAAAGCATCTTTGATTATTTCTTTTATTGAAGAATACTCGTCAAATAGTGAAGAGCGCCCACGGTTTCGTGAGTTTCTCAAGAACAACTCGACGAAAAGTTCTACAATTTTCAAGGTGAATAGATCTCGACGAATGGAGTACACATTATTCTGAGTTCACCAATTTTGGATGCTTCCTTCCATCTACTTTAGAAGACACAAAGACTAAAAATGATCTGAAGTTTCCTCCACCATTCTCACGATTTTCATTCAATTTCGCTGATATTTATTTAACTGCAAGTAGAGTCAAACAAATAAGGGGTGTCTTTTGCTTTTCTTCGACAAATATTAAGTTGTTAGAAAATGGCAGTCGAAATATGAATAACCTGCTGAAGAAAAACTTGTTTTCGAGTATTTTTCGACTAATGCAAAGTTCTTTTAAATCTGCCAAAATTCAGCAACACAATTTTTTTTTCAAATAAAACAGCATACATTACGATTCGATGGTTCATGATATAAAGAGGGTTCAGTCCAATCGTTCGGAGAATCAAAAAGAAAGCGAGAAAAAATTCGACTTTTCTTTTCAATAATTTGATTTTGAGAAAAAAAACACATGAATGAAAAACGATGTTTTTTCCGATATTTCGGTTTGCAAAACAGTTAAGGCGATATATCTTTGACCCGCGCAACATGTGTGAACGATAAAATAACCGGTTTAATGTAGAAAATGTGCTAAATTAAAAAGATTTGAAACGTAGTTTTTAAGAGAGAAGATTCGAAAATTGAAACTTTTGGAAAGTTTAAACAACAATGAAACCGTTTTTTTTTGGTATGGCAGTTGAAAGAGAAAAACGGAGCGCCTCTTTAAGGTTAAACAACTTGGAATCGAAAACAAGAATTTGCGTGGTCATGAAGAAGATACCTTTAAAAGGATTTTTATCGATATCACGCTGGAAATGGAATACAGAAATTTTCTGGTTTGTTTTTTGAGACAATGATGTTCTTAACTCCGATCGGTACGAAACTTATTGGCAATAATGTGTGCAGTGTTTAATAGATGTTCAAGTTTTTTCACCTCATCAACTCTAAACAAATGAATTCATGAGACTTAAAGCGATAATTTTATTCTACTTTAACTGGAGCATTCTGCTATGGATACAAATAAAATGAAATCGTGATTCATATCCACTGAGGATCGATCTAGTTTTGTATTTTCTATTGTCCAAAGGTGTTATTAAATGGAATGTGTCAAATTACCTATAACTCCACACACAAGTGCTACAGAATTTGATATCACATCATTTCTGTTGTCTTCTGCAAGAGCCCGCATCGTTGGATTGTTGATTCGATAACATAAGATGAAAAGAATGGCCTTAGACACTAGGAATGAGGGTATATAAACAATTTATGTTCACAAGAAAATACAAGGCTTACCGACAGTGAATACCATGGTGATAACGGGCAGTGTGCTCATATCGATATCCTGTAGTTTTCTACACGATGAAGCATTGTATGGATGAGTAAAGTAATCGATATCTATAGCTAAAGCTCTGCTGCTCTCAAGGATCACCTCCATACTAGCTGAGCACATAATTACAGATAGAATAACAATAGTGACCGGTTCAAGACGTGTTCGTCCTGCAAAACAATAGAAAAGTGCTTGAAAAAAATCTCACAACAAATCACCTGTCGGATATTTGTAGATATTTCGTCGTTTGATTTTACGAGCTGTCCAAATCAAAATGACATTAAACAAAAGATCAACAGCACTATCCACAAGTGTCGAGATCACCGATAGAGATTTTGACATGACAGCACCCACTGTTTTGATAATCGCTAGAAACTTACATTCAACAGAGAGAGCCACTATGCAATTATGTAAATAATATATAACATACAATATTGGTGATCAGGGTTACCATACTCAGTATTTTAATCTTGCGTTCTTGTTGTTTTTGATGATCCGTTAGGCTGGTTTCTTCGTCGAAAGTCTTCGACATTAGGATAAGTTCGACAGAATTTATAAATTTCAGTTGATCAGCATAGAATTGTCTATATAAATAAGAAAAATATGAAGAATAGAAATGAAGAACTCAGAAAATGTTTCTTTAGATGCCGTCTTTATCGCCTATATATCGATGAATGTGATGGACCCAGAAAACAAATCAATTTGGACGAAGAAAGTATTGTTTATGAATAATAAGACTTTTTGACCATCGATTTTCTGAAGTTTGATCTTCAGTGATTGATAGTCGCAGAAGGTGTGTTTCTTCCTCCATGTAAAAACAATCAGGTTATAATCGATTAAAATTTACTAGAAATCGATCAAGATCAAATTACACTTCCTATATCTATTTCTAACTCCCTATGTGGATCTCTAATTCCTTATATTTATTTGCCTCTAACCGTCTATACTTATCTCTAAACTGCTTATATCAATGTTAAACGTTCTTATCTATTTTTTTCCGCAATCTCTATATCTAACCTACAAATATATATATGTATAATTCCCTATGCACATATGTCTATAAGCTTTTGTATATGTGCATCCCTTACACCTACATTTATACCCGTTTACGTAAACATATGCTTCGATATCTACTAGTGACCTGTCTGATTGTCTCTGCCATCTACGTTAAAATAAAAATGAACAAATATGGTATGGTTTTTAACTAAGACAAACGCAAACAAGAACAAGGGATACGAAAATAAATATATTAAGGATATAAATATGGGTATAGAACATCCATCATATGATACAAATGGATATCAGTGATTCGGAATGTCAACACTTTCAACTAATGCTCACTGTAAAAGCTATAAGAAAACCCACAGGCGGTATATTGATTCTTGAAATACAAACATAGAAAACTGTTGATCGAGCAGACATTATGTTTCTGTAGACAAAATATTAAAGGTTTTGAACATTCAGTGATGAAATTGTGATTTCCGTATAAGTGTAGCGTTCTCTATTGTCTATAGAGAGGCTCGGTATAGAAGTATATAGTTTAGAAACAGTAATGTGATATTCACATTTTATTATAAAGGGAATTATAAATAGGTGAAGGAAGAAACAAATTCAGATCAGTCAACTTTCTGAAAAAAGTTTCTGTGGCTCCGAATACCTGGAAAATTTTTATACAAAATTTATCGATTTACGAAACTTTAGTGAGATTTCGTATACTTGTAAGATGCTTGTTAATGTATAGTGAAATTTCACTAAACTCTCAAAAGATTCGTTTGACACGTTTTGTTTCAGTGTAATGAATGTACTCATCCAGTGAATAGGGCTTGTCAGCATGAGTTTTTAATTTTAGTGATGCGAGTACTGGAGAAATTTTGTGTACCTACACTTTCCGATTACTCTGACGAGTATTCATATGTAGTTTTCTTTGCAGATTTACTTACTAGCAAAGGTATAAGTACACAATGTGGCATTGATGTTCATTTCTTCGCAAAATATTTAGCAAAACACCTATACCTTAGAATGTAGAAAAATAGATTACAGTTATAAAGTAAAAAACAAAGGTGTACTCAAATGGAATATAGAGAAAATGCGCTTTAACGGTTTATCTATTTTTTCCTCAATCCTTTGCTGATGAATTATTCATTCTATTTTAATTAATGATGATTTTAAGAAAAGAAAATCAACTTTTCAGTTTGATGTTATTTTTTTTCCTGTACTATGAGATTGAATATTTGTTCAAAATATATAAATGAAAACTTTTCTAATTTCATTTTCTAAATTTAGATAAATCTTCCGTCTACATGAAATTATAGTTTTTAGCTTGACTTTGAAAAGCAATGAAACAAACGCTAAATAATCAGTTTTGTTACAAATCAATTGCAACTGTAAATTATGAAGACATGTGCATTTCATTATAGAAGAACAATTAAAAACCTGTTTGCTCATTTTTTGTGAAATACGACATCAAAAACAGTCATTCGTCTAAAAGTTTTTTTTTTTCTCTGCAATAATCACCACTGAATTTCTTCGTCATCACACTTCTCAATTCCGCTGGATAATTTATTGTTCAGTTTTCTTCATTTGTATTCTACTGCTCTCATTATATGTTTTTATTTACCTTCTTATGTAGACAACGATAAAAGAAAATTTACGTATTTAGAAAATAAAGAAACTAATCGATTGTGGTGGTTTATAATTAGAATTAGTTGATTTCTGACGATTTTTACTTTAATGATTGTAATTGATCTTGTTAAATTATGATCGCTGTCATTGATGATAGAGAAGAAAAAAAATCATAAACTACCAATGAAAACTGATTGCTCCGACAAATTGATTCCAGTTAATTAAGGAAAACTCATAGAGAACCGACTCTGCTAGTTAATGATTGATTTTATTCGATTCCAATAGAAAAACCCATGATGATCGCAAAATATGATCTACTCCGAATGAATATGCAAAAAAAAGCCTGTTAGCGCAACCCCTCTTGGGCTGAAATGTGGAACGTATATATGTTCTCTGGCCTCACTAAATACTAATACAAAATGTGTAAAATGAAAAATCTGTTGTAGACCAGTCTTTTTACAGGATAATCGAACATCATAGTGAGAACTTTTCTAATTTCTGCATTTCGAAAATAAATTTTTTCTACGGGTGCCCTATTTTTTGTTTGCATTGCTACCATTTACTCATTACTTTTTCTTAATTTAACATCTTTATTATTATAATCATTGAGCTAATTGGCAAATGAGTCTGTTTTAGTTGTATGCGCTAATTTTTGGCCTTATTTTCTTTATATGCGGATCTTAGTCACATATCCACCATGCTTTCATCTTTAATTTCTGAATTTATTATTTTCAAAATACGCACAAATGATTGTTTTCATATGATAATTTCACATGAAACCCAAACTCAAATTAATTTACTATTACCTGACTTTTCCGGTAAGAGACTTGTCGTCTGAAGTACAGAAGGGTTTATACGATTGAATATGTTCTAAGTAACCATATTTAGCTGGAGATCTAAGAAACAGAGATTCGTCGGATTCATCCACTTTCTTGACGACATTGTCATTGCTGTTCAGTAGAGATGATTGTTCAGCACCATGAGTGAACAAAAGAGGAGATTCATTTGTATCGATCGAGCTGTTCGATCGTGGTCGTGCAGGGTCAATGCCAGATACGAGTCGCAAATCCTCTACTGCAGAATGACTCATATTCTTACGACTATTGAGTGACTGTAACAGATGTGTCTTTGTCTGTAGTGTGTCGCTCGTTGTCTTTTCTTGTATTTGCTGCGTAGGGTCCCCCTTTTCGACTGTGAAATTACTTGTTTAATGGAGGTAATCAACCAGCCGTGACTATCACTGGATATTAACTGAATGACAAAACTATCATTGATATACACATTTTTAGTGGATGCATTTCTTCATTTTGTTTCTTTTTCTTTTCTTTTCGTGTTTTGTCAATGATTTCGCCTACTTATGGCATGTATATACATGGGACACAAAATGCACATACATCTTATGCAAAAAGATTCACATGGATTCTTTTTTCTTGCTTTCTTCTTTTCGTCATCAATAGATATTGAAACGAACGAAGACAAGTTAAGCAATATATCGTTCTGTGTCATCGTCTTGCTCGGTTCACTATCGATTGGTGAAGAACGGAGAAAAGCTACAAAAAACGAATGTGCATATCTTTTTTCTTTAGTGCATGTGCATTTACCGTGCCAAATTTACTTTTGTGTTTAAAGAAGTCAATACTCTTCATTAATCTCAATCGTTTTCATATGTTTGATGTGGAAAAACTATGGGGGATAGTGCCGCAAAGTTTTCTACAGTCAACTTTTTAGTTGGGTAAAAATGCTTATTGTTTGACTTTCTATGGCATAGTCGTGGATATGAAAAATAACTTTTGAGTCTCGCTAGTACTATATGACAACGAGCAAATCTATCCCATTTGGCATCAAAAGTCAATAAAAATGAGAAAATGATTCCAAACATATAATTAGGAGAAATATTGATTGTCATGCGCGGCTGTGCATTACAATGCAGCGTTACACGATTTATTTTCCTATAAACCGAACACCACACCCGCGCAGTGCAAAAGATCTATGTACAGTTGTTGCTTCAATAATGGATATCTTTTTTCCTCGAGAGATCAAATTCATAGTGATTTTGCTGTGATACAATGAATGTATCGAAAACATATCGACCTATCTCTCAAAGAAAAAACAAGTTCAATCTGATAGTTGTAATTTTGAATTTTCAGCAATGGGTCATGTCGAAAACCAAATAACAATAAATAAGAAATAGGTGTGTTTGGATCAAAATAATTAAATAAATGCAGAGTTTATTTCGTTCATGTGTTTCGTATTATTTATTGAAATATTAACACACTTCAGGGCTCTGTATTACATATGTTAAGAGCAAAGAAAACAAAAATTGAGAAAAAATTAAATAAAAGATAAGTATAAATATAAAAATAAAAGCAAAAAAAACAAGCAATTTAAAATAGGGGAGCCATTTTTAAACATTAAAATGGAAAAAGAATTATTACCAAGCAAATGATATAGAATCGTTTGATCTTATCAAAGGTTTTATGGTGTTACAAATCGGGGCGTGGTTGTGGGTGAGTGTATCTAGTGTATATCCACACCCCTGAATAAATCTTAGTTTTTCACCCAGTAATTGATTCTTGTATTCTAGAATCTTTAGTAGAATTCGATATTTCACAGAGAGATTGGGTGTGGGTAATCATATGAGCCTCAAAAAGCAACACCCACATCCACACCCAGTGTAGATGGATGATCTAGAAATTAAATTTTTGAATTTCTTTCTTAACCGACATATATCGATTTAGTAAAATTATTTTGAAATGTCGTTTTAGTTGTGTGTGAGTATAAAACATCGGAAATTTTCAAGACTAGATAAATTAAGTCAATTTTTATACGTAAATCAAATTTTAAATGTTGAATTTCATTTCAAAACTTGAGTTCTGAAAAAAGACTCGAATATGGTTTTCTGGTGTTGAAGAAAATTTCGCAACCAGATAAGAATTTCTCAAAACGTTTTTAGACACACTAATTGCAGTTTTTGTTTGAGTTCTTTTGTGCTCATTCAGAAAACACCAAAACCAGCTACTTTCATCATGAAAGATGGGTGGAGCTTGATGTCATGATTTAACAACTGATCATCGAAGGAAGTTTTCTCATCTTTCAGCTTGATGATAGCAATATATTGAATGAATTCTATCAAACTATCAAGATAAATTTGTTCGAACTTACCTTTTTTTCATCTTTGAAATAAACGACAGTGTTTCGTTATATTTAATTAATAAGATCGGAAGTAGCCAGCCATACATGGTTTTGGATCATACGAGAGGCAGTATGATGGGAGGGAAAAAACTTTGTTGACATTGGATTTTCTAGTACGGAATCGATTAGATGAGTTTTTGCTTATAAAAAAAAGAAACAATCAAACCGTGTATGTATCCATCGATGTAGTGGCAATGGCTCAGCCAATTGGTGACCATGTCCAACTATCACCACTTAGAAAATAAGAGTATGTTAGACTACTGCTCTTCATGAAAGATTTGCATGAAATTCCCTTACTCATTTTCTCATAAATGAGAAACAAATATTGTCAGCTACTACCTGTTTCAAAATAAAAGAAACCTTACGGTTACTTAAATAACTTTTGAAAGAAAGGTGCAATTTTTACCATTTGAAAGAGGAGTGTAGGAGCTATCTCGACACATAAGAAATATTATGTTTCAGCACGTTCCTTTGGGCTTTCTACTTATAGAGATTTCCAAAAAATGAGACTCTCAAAATTTCCATTACACTTATAATTCTGAGGATGTCAGTTGATAAATCTCAAGCTGTACAAAACCCAAGGGAACGTGTTGAAGAATAATGTTATTTCTTATGCGTCTCGATATCCTCGAGACTCCTCTTTCCAATGGTAAAAACCACAGTTCTCCATCTTCTTCTTATCAAAAGTTATTTACATAAACGTAAAGTCTCGTTTATTTTGAAGTCTATAGTATCAATAATGTTAACATCTGAGAGAATTTTTTTAATTCTATCAAATGTAGTGTATCGGATTAATGGAGTCATTTGTAGACTTTGTTTCTCTAAGAAAGTCTAATCAGCGTTCAGTTATCTCTTAGTGGATATTGTCCCGAAATTCGGAAAAAAAATCCGGAAGAAAAAATCCGGAAAAAAATCCGGAAAAGATAAAATTGGGAAAAATTCTGTAAAAAGATTCAACAGTTTATTTAACAAAGAAACATGTACAATAAAGAAGAGAAATCATTTGATTTGAAGAGAAGTGATGTAGTTCACTTTTTACTAGCCACCAATAAAGAGGGTCCCTCGAGGTGTTCGGCGCGGTCGATTTCATCGTCCTCGAAACGTTTGGCAAGAGTATTGATTTTAGCTTGCAAAGCCAGAGTCTTCTTCGCCTTCGTTTTGCAAGCAAGTGATGAAGGCCCACATATTCGGATGACACCTGTTCATTCGTTTGTTGAAACGATTATTCCATCCTTCGACGTTGTTCGTGCGCACGTTTAATTCGGTCTCGTTCCATAGGCTGAGCTTGACGTTATTCATCCAATGGTCTTGAAAGTAGTCGATGAGATCATCGATAGAATCAGGTGCTTCGTCTGCTACCTCCTCGAAACCGAGTGCGACCTGGTTGAGCGGAAAAAGAGCCAAAGCCATGAGTTTTCGAGCACATGAGTGAGCGTCGACGTCATTCTTGTAAAGGTTTGCAAGCCCGAGCGTTTGGATTCTTCGATGAATGGCCTGACAGTAGTGAAAATAACAGCCATGTTGATGGGCATTGGGAAGCTCGGTCTTGAGGACTTTGATCAACGCAGGTNCAGCGTCGAAAATTGGTCGCACACAATTTTGCTTCTTTTGAAAACAAAAAGTACAAAATTAAAATAAGCTTTACTTTGCACATTGTAGTTCTTTTCACGCTGCATTTCCTGGTATATTTTGTTTTTCTAAAACAACTTATTAAGTGATGCAAAAATGAAATGGAAAAAGGTCCTTTTTTTTGTCCGAGGGGGACTGTTCCAGAGCGAGGAAACGGTGACGGTAGAGCGAGTTATGATCGTCACCCTTGCGTCCCTAATGCACTACCTGTGTTTCTTATAATTTGTTCGATATAGAATTACTACTTTTTTATTGCATTTCATCACAAACGATTGTTAGTGTCCCCGATTTCTATTATTGAATATCACTAACATATTCCCATCATGAAATACTAAAGTCAAAAAGTAACACAACTTGCGTTTCCATAAAGTCGTGCAAGTCTGGGATTTTCCTTTTTTATATGAGTAATAGTCTTATAAAATTCAGGATATTTTCAACGATAAGTTTCTTGTCAGTTTGGTGTTCACCCTCTCATATCTCTGTAAGATGTAGTAACCTCACAAATGATATCACAACATAGCAATAAACAAGCTACATACTTCCAAAGTGCGTCCATGCAGAAAAAAACTGAAAATGAGACCACACTTACTTACCAAGGGACGGTTGGAGACCCCCACATATACCCATCAATCGATAGAGCATCCTCGATAACCCTAGGATCGGCCCGAACATGCCTATGTGTTGTCCTTACAATAAGGAAGAAAAGCCCTCCTTAAATCTTATTGGTTTAAATGGACCAATGAGAATACAGAAGCTCTCTCTTCATTCACCGTTTTGTTTCGAACCAAACTCGTGTATATAAGTACCGCCACAGAATTGATTCGCCCTTTTTCATCTTCTTATCTTCGACACCGGGTAAGTACGTACTTTTCATTTTCTACCTCAGGAGATGGGTTGAGCTTCACGTGTTACTCTTCCTAACGGTACAGACCCCCACATACACCGATCAATCGATAGAGCATCCTTGACAACCCAAGGATCAGCCCGACCATGTCAATGTGTTGTCCTTACAATAAGGAAAAAAATGCCCTCCTGAAATCTGAGTGGTCGATTTTTTGGACCAATGAAATGGGGCAGTTCTATATCTCTATGAAGAGATGGTTGGGGACCCCCACATATACCCATCAATCGAAAGAGCGTCCTCGATAACCCTAGGATCGGCCCGAATAAGCCTATGTGTTGTCCTTACTATAAAGGAGAAATGAGCTCCTTAAATTTGAAAGATCTTTGCGAGATCTTTGCGAGATCTCTCAAAGATCTTCCAGCTAGGTTGAGGATTACGGGGACCTGATACGACCGTTTACGGCGCCGTATACTGCCGTGTCTGGTTGCTGTAATGCTCGTTCTGGGTTCTCTTTTAGAATAGCCATGTGAGTTCTCCCACCCATTGTTGCCCTGTGTCCCTGCTATGTGTACAGCTCTATTTAAGCGCACGCGCGCATACTAATATAAAAGTTGAATCAAATTTTATTTTATTTCGTCCAAACAAAAAAATACTAATCAATTCATCAAAATCTCATTCGATTGTCTTGTTGTTTCAAACCAATTTTCACATTAGCGGAGATATTGTTATTTCCAGAAAGGCGTACTACCTGAAGTGTCTAAAAACATAAATAAGGAATGAACATGAGAAAAAAAGTGATGAAAAATTAATAAATAAAATTTTCACTTTGTTGTTCTTTAGTGCATCCACGAGATGCTGTGTCCCACTGTCTCTAATCTGATTATTTTGAAGGTACAGATGAGTGAGAGTCTGCGTGAAAAAATTTAAGCATATTTAAGTCAACGATTCATTGACACTATCTCAACGTTCTATTTATCTGATTTGATTCATGGGCTCAATGCTATTGGACAAAAGTTTCATCAACAAATAACCTGATTTTTTTAACTTTGAGAATGTTTGAAACGTATTCAGCTGACAAAGCATTCCCAATATATTGACTCAAATGAATCATAGACAGCTCTAGTTTTGCAAATATCTTCAGAACCGTGCTTTATCCAAATAAGGTTCAAATATTTTCAAAGTTAGAAAAATTAGATTGATTTTCTATAAAATATTTATGCAATCATTTTGAATGAAATGCTCATTGCCGAAAACTGACATCGCCGAATGGACGTGGTACAGCAACGTAAATTTTCACGTCGATTCGGCGATGTCAGCTTTCGGCGATGAGCATACTTACCATCATTTTATGTACCACGAAACTCGAAAATCGCACGACCCGTTCTATCAGACCATAGACGAATGGATCATAGAATTGAATAGTTGACCAATAGACAAACAAGTGAAAATAACACAACAACAACAAAACCTCAAGTGGTAGTAGCTAAGTAAGATTTTTGCAGATCACATCTCTTCATTGAATTTCCGTAGTAGCATCACTTCGGCTGAATATTGAAATTCTTTTTCTTTAATGAAAGAAATGACCTGAATAAGATAAGTTTGTTCGCGCTTCATCTTTTGCAGTTGTTTAGTATTCTATCAGCACTAAAGCAGAAGCACTCTTGGATACAAGATAATCTTGGTAGAATAGATGTTATCGATATCCCCATGACTGGAATGGAGTGAACATTTCCGATGAGTTATTCTTGAAGTTGATTTTCAGGAAAAAAGGACAGAATATCAAGTCTTGTTAGATAAAAATCGAGTACTGATTAAATAAAAAAATCCATACTGAACCTTTTCCACTCATGTCTCAGAAAGTAAAATAAAAAATACAGTTTTGAGAAATACATAGATCAGTGTGGGGTGTGGGGTGTGGGATTTAATCTTATCTCAACCCACACTCACACCCACACTCACACCCACACCCACACCCACACCCACACCCACACCCTTTCGCAACAATCAAATTGGAGACGAGGGAGTACAACTGATCGCTGATCTATTCAGATATAATAATGTAACACTAATTCTCTTCTTATGTCTCCTGCACTTATCTCTTCATTCATATATAGACACTTATCACAGTGGACCTTCAATGCAACGAAATCGGGCCTATTGGAGCACAATATCTCGCTGTAGGCCTACAACATAACACGGTTATTTCTCAATTCTATATTCATACTTCTTATATTTGCCAATATTTTCATTTCTATACAGACACTTCTTACAGTGAATCTAAGTTCGAATATAATTGGAAATGATGGAACGAAATATCTTGCCGATACCTTACTAAATAACACGGTGATCTTTATTGTCTGTTTATCAAATTCATATTCGTCAATCTCATTTTCACACAGACCCTATCTGTATTGAGTCTATCTTACAATAACATCGGAGATGTTGGGGCACAACATCTCGTAGATGCTTTACGAAATAACAAGGTGAACTGTATTCTATTGTCATTCCTCTTATGTCCACTTTCTCTTATTGAAATAGACACTCATCAAACTAGAACTTAGCGGTAATAGTGCTTACTGCGTAGCAGTTGGAGCCGCTATACAAATACGCAATGACAAAGTGGGTTAATCATCGTCATTACTTCACAATCTCTTATCAATTTTCATGTTCGTCGATAGACGCTCACTACATTAAATCTACAATCTAATCCATTGGGAGATTCTGCCATGGAATATCTCGCCGTTGCCATAGGGCTCAACAAAGTAATCCTTGTTGCATATTCATGTATCTTATATCTATTTAAATATCAAAACATAGACCATAAATGTAATAGACCTTTCTTCAGATGAAATACAAGTATCCGGCATACAATATCTAGTTGATGCTTTGAAAGATAACGAGGTGATTCATACTGTATTTTTATGGTTTTTTACATTTTGTTTCTACATTTAGTTCCTCAACACCTTACGTCTCTCTTCGAATGCTATAGGAGATATTGGCACAGAATATCTTACTGGCTGTCTACGAAATAAAACAGTAAATGTCGTTCTTGATTTGACTCTCAAAGACAGATCGCCTTCTATTTATTCAGAGACTCACTATACTAGACTTGGGAAACAATCATATTGGACAGGTTGGGGCACAACATATCGCTAATCTCTTAAGAAACAATCAGGTGAGTCTTATTCTTTCTGCATGAGCATAGTATTCATGTTTTTTCCTGTTTTCACATAGACAATCACCACTCTGTATCTTCAATAGAATGATATTGGAGATTTGGGGATAGAAATTTTAGCTGATAGTCTAAAGAATAATCAGGTGAATTTCGTTCTGTCCTAATATCTTTCAGATGTTATCTATTTTCATGTATGTAAATAGGCGCTTACCACGTTGAGCCTCAAAGACAATCAAATCGGAAAAAAAGGGGCAAAACATGTCGCTGATATGCTACAAATTAACCAGGTAATTTCCAATGTTATATTCTATCTCCCATTCTTCGTCCATTCGCTTGTTTTCTGACAGAAGCTCACGTTATTGGATCTTCAACAAAATAACATCGAAGATACTGGAGCGCAACTTCTTGCTGATGTCTTACAATGGAATAAAGTGATTCCCATGCAATGGCTATTATTCTCATATGCATTTTCTCACTTTCAACTAGACACTTCAGACGCTTGAGCTTTGTTCGAATAAAAAATGGGCCCATTGGGATACAGTATATCAGCAATGCCTTACGCCAAAACACGGTGACTTCCATTTCCTATTCATAAATCTGTAATATGTTTTCTAATGTTTTTACAGACTCTTACTATAATGAAATTTCGATGGAATCAAATCGGAGATATTGGAGCAGAATATCTCTCTGATAGCTAACAGTATAACAGAGTAATTCTCACTTTCTCTCTCTTCTCTATCATATTCATCTTCTGCCGTCAACATAGGTGCTGGCTGAAATACATTTATGGGAAAATGGCATCCGAAAGCAATTTATGGATCAGTTGAAGCAACAAGATCCTCGAATCAAATTTGAATGGTGGTGACAACTAAGTGTAGCGAAGAATTCCTTAAAAAACAATCAGTCAGTCGTTGATCGTTGAAGAAAATGAAATAAATGCTTGAAGTTTTTAAGTTCGCATTTTATGCTATTTCTGCACATATGTGTGCATCAAAAATATTGTGCTGCAAATTATGTCTGATAGACTTTGCCACAAATGCTACTCATATGAGTAGAGTCCGTCGGATAGGACCCGGACCCGAACCTGGTCGGGTCCGGGTCCAAAAATTTAATGTTTAGCGGGTCCGGGTTTGAAAATTTTCTATAAAGCGGGTCCGGGTTGGGTCCCGGTCTAAAACAATTTTTGATGGATATATTGTTCGTGTTCAATAGAACATGTTGCTTTGGTCTGAGATACAGATAAGATCGGGTCCGGTTCCGAAATTTTTTTTATAGATCGGGTACCGAGTCACAAAAAGTTCAATAAAGTAGGTCCGAGTACGGTTCCGGGTTCAAAAATGTTGCACCCGACGAGCTCTACATATGAGTATCTATACCATATATATTACAGCCTATGATGGGTGGGTGCTCAAGCAGTCAAAAATAACAAATTAACGTGTGAAAACAGCCACTTTCTGTTTTGCTTTCAACGCCTTGTACACTTAGACAAATGTCCGAATTTTTGCGTTTCAAAAATTGATATAATTTGAACTTTTCCGTAGTTAAAACGAGTGAGAAGAGAAATATTTAAACACATTAATAAAATAAATGCATTCAAACGAAAAAATTCGGACATTTGTTGAAATATACAAGGCGTTCCAAACAAACATTTTAACGCTAGTGATATGCAAACATTGTGTCGCGTTGTTGAGTTAAACGCATTAAAACTTGCAATTTCTAATATTTTTAAATGTCTGAAAATCGTTAAAAAAACATATTTTAACTGATCCCGTACACACACCATAGGCCGAACAATTAAAAGTACGTCTTCGAATTTTACTTTTTTTTAATTTCATCGTGATGTGTTGTTTTGTTTTTATATACGATAGACGATATGGATTGGTCATATATTTAATATTATAATCCTATAGTGGTCCTCTACTTATACTGAATATCTTGGATGGATGTGGGTGTGGGTTCATCAGAACTAGAATAACACCCACACCCTCCGACAAAAAAATAATGCACTAATGAAATGCAAACACTCATTATTGTATGATCAATATTTGCCTCCTATGAAATAACAGTGATATTCCAAAAAAACTGCTGCATTGCGTATTGACCAATCAGCATTCGCTTTCTCTCCGAATTTGAAACGAAGTTCGTATACTTGTTATGAACCGTGAGAAGTATGCAACGTAGTTTATATCTAAACAATAAAGAATGACCTCAAAAGCAAAATGCTGCGTGTACTGATATGAATATGAACATGATCAGGTTTTTGTGTACTCAAAAAGTGAATACACTCTAGAATCGATTAGTATGTCCGACCGGCCGTTTACACGATAATTTTCGAAAGGAGAGTCCGATCACGATGAAATTTTCTATACAGTTCAGTATTTACAATATTTCGGTCGAGTTCGAAGATGAAAAGAATCGGCCAAGTCATTCCTGGGTTATTGCAAAAATAGTCATTTTTTGCTATGTCGTTCTATGCGAAAATCGATCCCTTTCCACTTTCGTGAACAATTTTTCCTATCAAAGTCAAATAAAACCCCAACTATTATATACTATTCGATAGAGAATTTCACGAGCTACAAATTGGTATATAAAACATAAAAAAACAAGAAGGATAACTCGCATAATGCAACGATAGGGAGTTGGTGTGGGTGTTGGCGTGGGTGGTTGTGGGTGTGGCTGGGTGTCCGAGTACGGGTTGGTGTGTGGGTGAGTGTGTGGGTGTATGGGTGTGTGGTTGTGGGTGTGTGTCGATGAGGCTCTGCGTGTTGACTAGCTACAAATGTTGTCTTACATGGTAAACATATTCACACTGACACCCACACCCACACCCATCCACAACCTAAAAACATAAACATAAGATAAAAAAATTAATGATTTAGATTTGTTTTTGTTTTTAGCGATGAAAGGTTTTCTTCTATTGGCACGCCTATCTTCCATTCGTGCAATTGATTGTAACCGTCATTCAAATATTAAATCTCGGTAAACGATTGTACCTGATTAATGTAAAAGATATCTTGGGTATGGGTTTTGGGGGTGTGAATGTGGATATGAGTATGAGAATGATGGGAAGACTCACGCTCATATCTACACGCCATATATATATATATATATATATATAGGAGGAAAAAGAGAAGTGCACTCGAATGTATTTATATGAATTCTCGTGTGATAATACAAAGAAAGAATATAAATGAAATACAGATACATGGGGTCGTATCTACACAAAAAGAAGTACGATGTATAAATAATGACACCATTTGACGCTTTTGAGTGCTAGTGATAGATTCGTGCAGACTGCTATTGTGTGATCCCAGTGCCTGTATGTCTATGCTAAAATGAAAACTCAGAATCCGATTATTCCCTACCGCACTCTGATGACCTTTGAACTCATATGGTGTGATAAACTAATGAATGTTTGATGGTAAAAAATTTATTCTTAAACCCAAAGTTGGGACCAATGATTATTATATCAGATGAGAACTCAAGAAGCTCTACAAATTGAAATGATCAGAATTTAAAAAGCGATTTATCCATTTGTTGTCTTCTCTCATAAGTTGACTTCTCTACTTATTATTCTTTTTCTATTTACAACAATGACATGGCCATATTAGTGTATCATTTGTTTTTTCGTTCTCTGCCGATTCCCTCTAGACTACTGTTATCAGCTTCAAAGTTTACCAACAAGAAGGAGTAACTTAAAGTGAACACAATTAGAATTAACACATCAAAGAACTATTTCATCACCCCAAACATCCACATCCAAGATACTTTTTAGTAGTTTTCAGCAATTTATTGATACTGCGTTCCAACTCAACGGAATAGACAGACAAACAGACATCCAAAAATATATTGCAATAGATTCTTGCTTAAAGAAAATGATATAATTGCAGTACAAGACAACATCTATTGAATAACATCTTATGTACGACATCAAAAGCGAGACTTTTCAAGTGTTTTATGCAATTACAGTAACTGTTGATCGAACTAGTCGTCGCCGACACATAAAAATATATCGCCCAAATTTGACTGTGTGTGGAATAACAAGTTTAAGTGTAACAGTTAATCCACCAGTAAGGCTGATAATGGTAGTGAAAACATACACTTTATCGAATCGCATGTTGAGTGAGTAAGTACAGTAGAGTGGAGCACATGCTCTATAGTAAGACTCATAAGTAACATTTATGTCCCATTGATCGACCATAATAACATCAACTAGAGACTGAACAAGGGCATCGGATGATGATCGTGTAGAATCAAGGGCGCGAAAGATCATATCTGATATATAATCGTTTGGTTTGATCTTGTCTATGCATGTTATATTATAGAGACATTCCATAGTAGATTGTAGAAGAGATTCAATTGGATTACAACCAACTCGAAATCCGGGAACAAGCCATCCATCGATAAATGCTGGTGATGAACATGTTGAGCCAGAGCCACAGACACAGGTATTATTTGCATATGAGCGTGGCAATAGGGTAAGCTGCTCTGCGACTCCCAAAGGCATATCTACTATGAGTTCATCAACATACCAATTAGACAGTATTGATGAGATTATCCTATTACCATTTTGGATGTCTTTAACATAATCAAATCGCAGGGTGAACGCTTTACTTGTTGCAGAACGAAACTCTGTAACAGCAGAACTTATTTGTAGTTGAATAGTATGGTTGGACTCAGCTCGTTGACTAATCAATGTATTTGACATGAATGTAGATAAACCATCGGTCACTGTAATTTGAGCAATAGTGCATAAAGAGGCAAGTGTTCGGAATAGTGGCACAACAAAAGTTCGAAAGTCGTTAGAGGCATAGTTGAAACTGAACATAAACGAAGAAAAAAGTGTAAGCCATTGAACATTTGAGATGACAAAGTCACTTGAACAGATTTGATGAAAATGGGGAATGATCTGAACAAAACTATTGTACTGAATAGTAAGGTTCTGACAGGGACAATCTAGAGTAGGCAGAAAGTGCGGATTTGAATAAAGTCGATCGAAAGTTGCTTTGGTTGGATTCCTCACAGTAAAAACTCGAGACTGAATGTTGCTTGATGTGTAAATTGATACGGTGATAATACATATAGAAAGCAGAACCAAGTAAAGCCGTGTAGTAATGATTTCTATTCGACGACGTTGTTCATCATTCCAGGACAGCTTAGTCTCGAAGAGATTAAGTTGCATTGCTTGTTTTTTAAGCCAATTTGTAAGATAATGTATGCGATCATGAAAATTAAGTCGAGCTGAAACAAAATGAATTCATAGCATTTTCTGAACTAATAGCATAGTTGAATCATTATGTGTCGAACCAATGAAGTAAAATATTCGAAATATAACGCTAGATTGAAAATATGCTCTTCTATTCATGTGCCATTCGATCCGTTTTAATAGGGCTTGAAAAGAGACACTTTTTCTTTGTTCGATCTGACTAAAAGTGGCCCGAATACTATTTAGATACAATTTAGACCGGCCCGACTCCACAAAACTTCTCTTCAGCTCAATCTCGAAGAATATTTCGTTTATAATCTTTTTTCTCAATAAAATATGAAAATCTCTTCAGTAATTGAAAATAAATTTATATGAAATAAGACGAATTGCTTGTTTAGTCAAACAAACCAACAAAATATGTTGTGAGATTTTTCAATTCAATAAGAGTGTGGGTTGTGTGAGTATAGATGTTGGTGGGTGTGAATCTTGTTTTCATTAAACCACTCCAACACCGACATTTCACACTCACACCATGCACACGCACAGTAGGGAACTGTAAAATCACTTTTTTTAGTCCCGGTCCCGATCTCGGTTCCGGTCAAATATTTTGTTTTAGTCTCGGTCCCGGTCAAATTATTTTCCAGTCCCGGTCCTGGTTTCGGTCTTTGACATTGGCTTCATTCCTAAAATCAAACGACTTTTTACGATCTATGTACTTTTATGAATACATCAAATTGACATGAATTATTTTGATTCGTTAACAGTACGAGAATTCTTTTATATTCAGTGTTAAAGTAAAAGAATTTCATTGAAAACTCTAATAAATAAAAATAATCATTGAATTTTGTTAAAAATTCTCATGTACTTCGTAGTAGTCATTTACTCATTTCTCTCTTCTTTTATATCTACTGCTCAATCTAATGGACTTATTATCGAATTGATTATTTATACTGAGTCGCCATTACTATTGTCAAAAAAATAAAATAAATTGTGATACATTGCATAAAAAACAGACCGGGATCAATATGAAAAATTTTTAGTCTCGGTCCCGGGAGCACTTTGCAATTCCCTTACGCACACCCACACCCAAAATATTTTTTGATAATTTTTACTATTTAAAGCCGGTATGTAGCTTAATAAAGAGTTTTAAAAAATGATAAAAGAGTCGGATGTGGCTGACTCGCCAATGAGAATGACTCATATGACTAAAGGAAAAAATTTTTTCGAGCCGGATCTAACTATCAGTTTTAAGTCCTAATACGAAATGCAATAAAACTTCTTAATTTTAATACATTAAATAAAAGGCTATAAGTAGTGTTTGCTCCAGGTCGTTTTCTCAATCCTACTTTCGCTAAACATCTTTTTCTGAAAAAATTTATGAAATCCTTCCCAATGCAAATATGGACAGCTTACTCAGAACTTCAAGCGGAATGTTTGACTAAAGCTCGTTCTATGCGGGAAAATATGAGCAAACTTTGAAGGTTTTCGTTGTTCAGCAAAATAGAATCGTCACGAACGAGAAGGAAGATGGCTTCCTTCAAGTTCATTCGGTTGGCTTTTCTCTTTCCTGATGACTTCCCAATCATCTTGCAGTAAACACTTTCTCTAGTCTGTTTTGCATTTTTTTCAGAAGGAGAATCAGCCAAAATAGACTTTCTGCTAAAATCTTTAATTACATACCTATGCTATTATTATTTTCCACATTTGGTCGCATTTGATTGCGTATTAATCTAACAATGATTTGCACCACTATTTTGAGTGCGATAATAAGTCCACCAACCATGCTGATAATTGTGGTGAATATGTAAAGGGGTTTACCCCGCATTGTATATGTGAAGGAACATTGTAGGGGCTTACATTCATTATAGTAGCGTTCGTAGTCGATCTTCGTATTCCATTGATCAACCATGAGATCATTAATAACATTTTCCATTGTTGCATCTGAAGAAAATCGACTGCTATCAAATAACAGAATGGGTGTGTCTATTGGCAGTGCTGCCGATTCAGACAAAGTCTTAATCACGATGTTCAGGCATGATTGGTCAGAAAAACATTCGACTGATGACATACGAACGGAATTAAAGGAAGAGCATCCAATAAAAAGATTTGGAACAGAAAAAGTCTTTGTTGTCAGAATATTATAAAAATACGAATAGAACTTCATCTGATAGGCACATTCGTTACTGAATGCACATGTACAATTGTTTACGGTTCGTGGTTGTGCAGCGAACCGAAAATGATAATTGTTTTCATCAGTGATCAGTATCTGAAAGGTCATCCTGAAACAGAAAAACATTCTATGCATATAGCATGAGGAAGATTCCATGATTTCATCAAGGACTCTTAGAAAATGCACACATTTGAATATCGAATTACGATATTTCTTATCGATGGTAAATACTGAAAATGCGATACTTCAATAGCTATTGGACACTTGATGGTTCTTCAGCATAAATAAAGAGTTTCCGTAAAAGTGATCATACAAAATTATTTCCAAAGAATGAATGTTTTCCTCTTGTTTTTTTCTTCATTAAGTTCTCTGACTAACACAATTGAATGATATGACATTAAAAGGAATGCAATACTACTGAGTAAGATACTTCCGTGGAACTCACATATATTTTCGAAGAAAATATTGAGTGGAAATCTTAAGTCAAAGTTTTGCGGATCCTCATCTGTTCCAGTAGGGGCATCCTCATTACAGATCTTAGAAACTCTTTTAAATGAGAAAAAATCTCTTCGAAATTCAAAAATAAAGATGACGGATTCTTTCTGCAGCGATCGAGAGTCTTCGCAAACAATCATAACATAGGGAAGATTTCTTACTTTAAGTATTTTGTATTCGTTTGACTAGGATATAGAATTTATATGCGTTCCACATTTTATGCCCAAAGAGAATGTGCTAATAATTTTTTTTTTCTTTTTTTACTCGAGATATACGATGCATATTTTTTACCTGATGAAAACAAAGAAAACTTCATAGTTGCTGCAATGACTTCTCCGATTCGGTAAAAACGTTCTACACATTAGTTTTCCACTCAGAACACTATGTTGTTTTTATGTGAAACGCTTTTTCTCTACAAACTAGTAATTTAACTTGAGAATAAAAGGGATGGGTAACTGCAATCTTCAATTGTTAGTTCAAAACCAAATATTATACTCGATTCTGCAAAGTATAAATCATGACAAAAATGCTAGGAATCTTCAGAGAAAGCCCCACAGCATATGCAAATTTTCTGTGCATGACACTACGAGTCTATTAGACACTTGGTAAAATTTATCTGATTGCTCGTCCTACACATCGTGACTAGATGTGCACTGATTCCAATTGCAGTCGATTCCTGTCAATTTTAAGTCTAGAAGTGAAATTAGAACCGGTCAGAATTGCAATTTGTGCAGTCCTAATCATGACATATATCGTTGAAAGAGTTCCGATGTCTAAATTATCAACGTGTCGAGCATGCTTAGCACCAAAACACTGACTACTATTGAAACACTAGAGAAATGCATAGCAAATATTATACACAATGAACTTGATAACCTATCGTATTGCTGCAGTAGAATTGTCTTTAGAAAATTAAATATACTTTTTTGCTTAATCTGAAACCAAAAATCAAGGCTTCACATACTCATGTATTTATTGAAGTTTATGTTGAAAATCGAATCAGGTAATCACTTAGTTTTCCTTCCGAATTCTATTCCTTTTATATGACGATGATCTTATGAATTATTAGAGAAGAATATAGATGTGTTTTAAATAGTCACTCATTTTTGAAGTATTCACAGCAGGCATAAGTTTTAAACGTTTTCTTGAGAGAAAAACGTCCTTCGACTCTATGACGTTTCGTTTTCGATGAACATAATGATTTCTATCTATGTAGTTGCAATAAAATGTTAAAAAATTAAACCAAAGCCACATTTCTAATTTGTCTAAAGCTTTTCTTTTACTTAATCAAGAAAAATCAAGCATTATATCTTGTATGAAAATCACTTTCACTTTCTTTCTTAAAAGAAAGAGGAGCTAGAATTATTGTTTTAAAAAAAAGAGAGAAAATTTAAGATGAATAATTTGATTTTTGCTTTTCATGTTCAAAAAGAAAGAATTATATCTTTTATTTAGTGTTCTAGCTAGAAAAAAGTTGACGAAGTCAAAAAAACGGAAAGAACGTTGAAATATTTATTTTTGTTTTTAAACAAAATGGCATAGTTCGAGTGAGCATTTAATTCGGAGTAAAACCAGGTAGCTTGCATCCGTCGAAAAAGTTTTTCCATTTCACCTATTATTGTGAAACCTGGAGGGGATGTGAGATCATCCAAAAAAATAATTTTGTTTTATTCTATGAAATGATAGTTCATTAAATGTAGAATTTATTGGTGATTCTAGATGATTGTCTTTTTTTCAAAAAATAAATAATTCAGCTTTTGTTTTCCTTCTTTTGACTTTGTTTTGACTTCTATAATTTTTCTCTTTTTAGAATATCATCAAAAGAGCTAGTTTTTCTTTTCGATTACGAAAAGCAAGAAGATAAGACTTTCTTCACTTTTCTTTCCTTTTAGAAAATAAACAGACGATGACAATGACACCCTAATATTTTGCATTCTGTTAAAAACAATTCACAACGCACGCACTTTTCCCCGAAAGCTTCAATAGGCTTGTCTATTACATTAAGCGAAAGTTCTAAGCTTCACATCTTTGAACGTGATCTAATTAATGAGAAAATCTTCTACTACAGCAACACTTTTTCTCAAAGACTATTAGCATGCTTCAATTGTTAATAACGAGTGAATACCCTTGTACATTAATTAGAATTGTCAGCAGGAATAATGAGACAGTTACCATTAAGTAAAGTGGATGATGATTTTCAAGATTGAATGATTATTTCTGAGCAGTACACATTACAATCAATCTCAGGAGTAATGAAATTTACGTTTAACTGCAGCAAATATCGAAATTCTATACCACAATAATTACTTACACGATATTACCAATCGTTGGAATGAACGAGTTTTGTGTTTGCATATCAATGATGGAGAGACTACGTTTAAATTCCGCTACTGTACTCGTTTGAAATTTATTGATAACGGCATCCGTATTCAATAATAAATATTTTAACGGCAATGATTCTTCATTAATCAACATAGAGTGACTGACAAAGTTCCATGTATTGGTAATAGTCGTGTTAGCCAGAGCACACAAAGTGGCCAGGGTTTTAAAGAAGCTGGGAGCGCCGATTCGAAAATCATCTTCCAAATACCATGCAGCATCATATGTATTTGATAGATACTGTATCCATTCTTGCGATACTAGCCAGCTCATACAAACTGGATGTAATCTGGGTGAGATGGAGACGAACGAATCATATTGGATTGTGATCTTACTGCATGGGCAATGCAGTGTACTAGGATACTTGGAATGCAACATACCGAAGGTCGCCTCTGATGGATTCATAATAGTTGCAGCGTACAGCCGAAGGCTAATTGAAGTGTAGAAAACAATGATAATTATTGAGATGCCTAGACATATGAGAAAAACACGGGTTGTCATTCGTGCAGTCGCTAGTTCAAAAGGGTCTCTGCTTGTTTCTGCAGTTTCGAAGAGATTAAATTCGACTATGAGAGTCTTGATTTGTCCCCACTGAGCTCGAAAGCGTTCTCGTATAGAGATTCCTGCAAATGAAAGAAAGTTATTTCTATATTTGATACATCAAGTTTACTTGTTGAAGATTTTGGTAGATTATATAATAGATTATACAACCATTTGGCAATATGGAATACATATAGGCGTAGAACGATACTAAAACCACCAAAGAGACCCAAAATAGCCGTCACAACAAGAAAAACATTACCGGTTTGAGTGTATGTGTATGTGCATAGGATGGGGGCACACTCTGAATAGTAATTAGAGAAAGAAGTGAATGCAGACCAATCATTTATAAATAATTCATTCACAAGTGTTTCAATGGTTGTATTAGGCAAAAATTTTGTTTCATTGATTTTGAGTACATCTATATTAGTCATATTGGTGCTTGTGAAAACGACGAACATCGATTGTACACATGTCGGATCAAATAAACATTCGAGTGTAGATTGAAGAAGGCCTTCAATTGGATAGCATCCCACACGAAATCCAATTGGATTCCTATACGAAACGTTCTACAACTTATGAAAAATCCATCTCCAATCCAATAGCTTCGAAATTTGTTCAACACTTAATTTTAATTAAATGAAACTCTATTACTAATTAGTCATGTACAGTCCTCTTTTTCAGTCTAATCTAGAATGCAAATGATATCGAGTTTTATGAATCCTCTCTATTCAGTAGGAAAAAGATAGGTTTGGCAAGCATTGATTTGGATGATCCGATGAGAATAGAAAGCCCTTCTATGACAGATAATAATCGATCGTGTACATGGCCCAAATGATATACTAAAGTAATTATTTAAAAGAAGGAATAATTTTATGCTTTGTTAATGATCAGCGAGCAACACCACTGTTCATATGGCAAAGCAAACTTTACTTCATTTTTACACTTACTAGAGATATACACTCTAAGTTAAAATGTATTGACCTTTTTCATCGTGAATTACAGTGTCGTAGATTCACGCAAGAAAGTGTGTCGTATTTTTAACCGCTCTGTACATAAATAACGATTGTTCATTCACCATTATTATTTCGCGTTCATATCTTTATATAATCGATCTGAATCGTCACATGAAAATCACAAGTGTTCGTACACCATTTTATTTAATATATTTCTCGATTACATATACCCCGGGAAAAAATAGTTGGACTCTGTATTTTGAATATATTTTCATAATAAGACTACACTTTTTTAAAAGTAATTATATGTTCTGATAGAACTTGGCATTCTCTATCACCCTGTATCTTGACTTATTTTCTTATATTCGTTTGTTTAGAAGAAAATTTGACTTTAATTAATACACCGTCAATCAACAAGTACCAAAAATGTACATTTTTCTGGCTGTTTTTTTTTAAATGTTATCCTCAAAGAAATAAATGATAGAAAAGAACTTAAATCATTCGATAGCGCTTGAGATTCTCAATCATTCTATAAATTCTTATATTGTTTTTGAATTCATTTTCTATTATTTAATAAAGGACGACCACGTCCTTCGCGTTCGATAATATTATTTGTTTCGTGAAATAATTGTAAAATATTGAAAACAGTTATACGTGAACAATTAATAATATAAGCTATTTGATTCGGAGTCATACCTTGATTAAAGCGTAACGAAATAATTCGCCATCGATCATCAACAGATAAATGGCCACTCATTACTAATGATCTGACTGTTCCAATGAATAGAAAGTGAAAGACAAACAATATGAGAGGCAGAGTGACAACAACTAGTATATATAGTATTGAAAACGGAACATTCCAGAACATTAGGAAGAGATATAGAGAACCCGAGAAAGTTTTAGAATGTACACGAAACATCAGACAATGAACAGGCACGTAGATAGTCACATGAATGAGTGCATGGGCAGAAACGTGACCGTTTACATGATACATAGAATGATTGAGAATATCAAGCGCTATCGAATTATATAAGTTCTTTTCTATAATTTATTTCTTTGAGGATAACATTTAAAAAAAACAGCCAGAAAAATGCACATTTTTGGTACTTGTTGATTCGACGGTGTATTCATTAAAGCCGAATTTTCTTCTAAACAAACGAATATAAGAAAATAAGCCAAGATGCAGGGTGATAGAGAATTTCAAGTTCTATCAGAATATATAATTATTTTTCTCAAAAGATGACTCTATAGGTAAGAAAAATTTTCAGAACTAATTTTTACGACAGTGTCGAGATCAAGTCTATGAGAATCTGGACATGAGGGTGTCTTCATAATACTCAATTTATTTTTGTAATATATAAGTGCAAACAAAAACTAATTGTACGGGGTGACAGAAAACTCCACGGGCTTTCAGAATATAAAATTACTTTTTAAAAAGTGTAGTCTGATCATGAAAATATATTTGAAAACACAGAGTCCAACTTTTTTTTCGGGGGGGGGGGGGGGGGGGGGGGGGGGGGGGTTTTTTTTTTTTTTTATTAGAAAAAACGCGTCTTACTGGAGGGCTGACCCGGAGGCGGGTGATCAACAGAAGGATGGTATTCCTTTGATTG
>CAJNSZ010000500.1:0-17746 GCA_905329745.1 Rotaria sp. Silwood2
TGCATAGTTTAAGAACAAATATTATTTGGAGAAAATTAGTCGTATGATTTCTGTTCGTCTACAACAGCAAAAACTTCTTTATAGTATTCGGTTCTTGGATTGCATATTAGAGTTGGTAAGTATTTACGAGTCTGGTTGTGAGCCAGTATATGATTTCACTGTATGGAAACTACGAGAGTTCACTTTGATAGTGCCACCATGATTAGCGAAAGAATCACTAGAGTCATAAATCATTGCGATTGTCATAGATCAGGGGACATCATTCAAAGCATCCTGCAGTAACAGACATGGTTCTGGATATTATCATCGTTATGAGGCGGTAAAATAAAAAGAATAACCTGTCAATCAAAGAGATATGATCTCACCGGCTAATCATTCACTAGCATGTATCAAAAGAACTCATCAGAACAATATGGAGTGATGACAGAGGAGCTGACTATGATCATGTCAGGATGCCGGTACAATGAAAGAGGTAGCATGTCAGATGAAAAAACAACAATATCACTAGATCATCGTCATTGTCGTAGATCAAAAGAATTCAACAAATAAATATGAAATCGACACCAATGAAACATCTGCCATCGATTAGTCCACTATTGAGTATAAATACCAATGCATTGGCTATAGTAAATCATTCCATCAACTTTCATGGTATTGGTAACGTTGCTTTTGTGTTATCTTCATCCAAAATATGTATCATGGCATTGGATTATCTGGAATTTATTCTACAAAACTTATTAAACTTCATACTCCGATAAATGATGTTGTATCTCATCGCCAAATATTTAAATTGCAAACAAGAATAGAAGACTTCAATCTATTAAATTAAACTGCATAATTACTAGCGAATAAGTAAACTGATCCATTGTGGAAATTGATCCGTTATGGAATTTTGAAAATTGACAACTAATATACAGTATATGAATTGCATTTGCATGTAAAAATTTTAGTATAAACATAATAATAAGAAAAAATAAATAAAAAATTCTTTGTGTTAATTTTTCTTGCAGTAGTTTACTGTAAATAAACTATTTCAGAAAATGTTTCAAAATTCATTATGTTTGTATATGCTACAGCTTACATGAGAATATCAGTTGAGATTGTAATGCGCGAAAAAAAAGCAAAAAAAAAACTTTATTGTCAGAATTGAATAATATGTTTTCAAAATTCTTATTTTTGTCGTCACGAATAAAGAGAACATATTGAAAGTTTAATGTATTAGAATGCATGAAAACTTTGTGTATTCAACTGTGGATTTTATTGTTTTAATGTAAGGAAAACAAAAGTGAAGCAATAATGAAAAATAAGATATTCATTTATCTTTTTTTTGTATGAGTCATTTTTAATTTTTTTCTTTAAGAAGAATAAAAAGAAATCATATATCATTCAGGAAAAATAATTAATTATATTAAATCAATTAGTTATTGGGATATAGGATTTAACGTTCCAATGTCCCGCTGATTGAAAANACCTTTATCTTCAACAGTTGTTCTTAAATATATACTAATTACATATGTCTATTTTCTTTTTCGTTCTGTCCGTTTGTCCTGTCAATATATAAAAAAAGAGACATCAAAGGAAAAAGGATATCTTCACACACAGATAAGAAATGGCAGGAAAGAAAAAAAAGGCGCTACGTTCAACGTAAAATAGTTTTTCATTCTTTTCTCAAAAACTAAGAGTTGTCCCAGAAAGGGAGTAGCATATTTGGAATCCTTATAAAATTCTGAATCGAATGATGTATACTGTTCTCTTGTAAAGCACCCCCCAAGAAATCGACTCGATTTGCTATGGATATCATCGGCTAATTTTCATTAGCGTGTATCAAAGGAACTCATTAGAACAATATGGAGTGATGACAGAAGAGTTGAATATGATCATGTCAGGATGCCGGTACAATCAAAGTGAGGGCATGTCAGATCAAAGAAAAAACAACATCACCAGATCATCATCATTTTCGTAGATCAAAAGACTTCAACAAATAAATATAAAATAAACACTAATTGAACATCTGTCATCGATGAGTCCACTATCGAGTATAAATACCAATGCATTTGCTATAGTAAATCATTCCATCAACCGTCCCGCTATTGGTAACGTTGCTTCTGTGGTATGTTCATCCAAAATATGTAGTATGCCATTGGGTTATCTGAAATATATTCTACGAAATTTATAAAACTCTATACTCCAATTAATGATACTGTATCTCATCGTCAAACACTAAATTGCAAACAAGAATAGCAGACTACAATCTGTTAAATTAAACTGCATAATTACTAGCGAATAAGTAAAACCGATCCATTGTGGAAACTGACTCGTTATGGGATTTTGAAAATTGACGACTAACATACAGTATATGACCGACATTTGAATGCAAAAATTTTAGATTATAATCATAATAATAAGAAAAAAAATTAATAAAAAATTCTTTGAGTGTTAATTTTTGTTGAAGCAATTTAACGAAAATAAACTATTTCGGAAAATGTTTCAAAATTCATTATGTTTGTATACAATATGTCAATTGCAATTTTTAGAAATAATCGTATAAGTTGATGCGGATCAGAATAGACACCAACTATTATTTATTTTTAATGTTGATTTATTAATATCTTATCAGTTGCATGACATTTGAAAAGAACAAGCGATAAAAGTAATAAATAGTTGTAATAAGTTATACAGCAACTTTAATTCTCATAGCAGTTTTTTTAAATTATATTGAAGCTCATTTTTGTCAGAGAACAGACACACAGTAAGCACATTTGAGATCCTACTGTAAGAGAGCATAGAAGTTTATTTTCATGAAGTACCATGATAGAACTCATAGAACTAGTGAGACAAATACTAATGAATCCAAAACGTGAATTAAACAGAACAGTTAATTCTTAATTCTTAATTCTTCAAGAATAGTCTTTTTTTTTACAGACAATTAGTTGTCAAATCACTTTTTTTATTCCTAAAGTTCATCAGCACTGCATAAAAATCTCATGGTAAGGAAAGCTAACGTTTTTTTCGTTGATTAAATATTGCTAGCTTCAAATTCAATTAAAGTATATTTGAATTCAATATATTTTGATTGAAGTCATTCTAATTGACGTCACCGTTCACTGTTATATAAATCACAGGACTTACACCCACTAGTTATGCCATTTCGATAGAACTGATGCTATTTCATTTAGTTATACGAAGAATGTTAACAGTAAATTAAAAAAAATAGATCAAAAGTAATAGAATTTTTCTGTACAATAACAATTTGCAGATTTGAGTTTTTCACTCTCAGATACATATCCCCAAGTTGAAATCGTAAAATTTTCGTTTCAGTTTTAAAAGAGAATATTCTCAATGACTTTCAATGATAATAATAGAATTTTATTGTGTTTCATTGTTGCTCATTTTCTTCTTTCTACATTGATCTTTTTATCATTCGTTCTTTGTTCTGTCTGTTTAGACCCACATAAGAAATCATTTCTCATAGTTCGTGATCCTTCTCATTCTAATTCGTTTCTTATATCATTTAAGTTTCAATCTGTTTATTACCTTCTGGTTTCATTGGACCTCATTTCAGTTGTTAGCTTCATGAACTGGTTATTATCATTTCGGTAATTTACCATAGTTTTATTGTTGTTTTCATATGTGTTTCTTTTCGTTTATCAAAAGTTAGTCAAATTGATAGGCAAGCTAGTAATATGTTTTCATGATTGTCTATTAGATTTCTCTGTATCATCACGACATATAAGAAAAGATGTTACATTACTTATTTAATTTAACGCAATAATAAAATAAAAAAATCATATTAGTGTGAGCTCTGTTGGAGAGTATCTGTATTTCGATAGAGTGATTTAATGTTGAAAAGAAACTTAAACGATCAATATCAATTTTTTCTATATAAATACAGGTGCTGTACATAGTCAGAATTACTTTCTAGCAGCATGGTGAATAGTTTCTTAAAAGCTTTTTATTTTTCTGACTGCAAATTTATATAATAGAAAAAGTGCATCCTCTCAATTGATGTTAAGTGATTGTAACAAGAATTAAGACAGAACACTGGTAGTGAACAGTTACCAAATGAAGTACGTGAGAATCGTTCGTTTTTTTTTATATAAACGTGATGATAGAACGAAAACAAGAAATTATATCATATTTTATTTTAATGAAACGCCATCTCAAATCCTCAGAGCCCATGAATAGCTATTTATAGAATGAAATACAGATTAACCAGAGAGTAGTTATGTTATATGATCATTGATTAATTGTTTGAGCATTAGGTAAATATATATTAGTAATGTTTTTGATCCATACGCATCAGTAAAAGAGAAAAACTTATTCAAAAGATACGCAGAGACATGAAGCTGTATACGAAAGAGAGCCAAAAAAAATCTTTTCAGAATAGATCTACATTTTGAATATTGTAGTGTCTGTTTTGATTGAACCATCTTATCAGCAAATTTTCGATTTACTATAACTGAAAAACTACCTATTCAATCAAAAAGCAAGTCACATTTTGTTTCAATTAAATACATTATTTGTTATGTCTTTGTAGGCTTTGAATCTTGCTCTTTGCTGCTCTGGTACCATCAGTTCAATCAGATTGCTTCTCATAAGTATATTATATTCGAATCTGATCTTTTGACTGGTAACACAATCGCATGTATGAGGAATACGAGTCTGGTCCTGTCGTATTGTCTAGAGCCAGAAAAAAAATTGAACTTATGCTATAATTTTTCTTAACATTTTTCTTGGAACATTCCGATGCAGCTCTATTAGTAAATGAGAAATGAGAAATATCCCTTTTTACATCAATAGAAAATGAATTCGTGAATGACCAAGGAAGCAAGTTTAAGTACGAATGGAAACGAGAGAGAGCAAATCTTTCAAAGAGGGTGTATAAAAAAAAGAGATAAATCATGACGTTATTCTACAATGATGTAAATAAGAGAATGTTTAAAAAGAATGTATATGAAAAAGAAATAAAAAGTATTCAATGGCTAATGAGATCATCCATATGTACCGTTATGACGCTGTGAGTATGTAAATTTAATGTAAAAGAGTTACTTTCTCAACTGATAAATAGATGGGACAACGTATGTTGCGTCATTCTCATGGGATTATACTTTTTTTTAATTGAAATTCTTTGTATTTATTTTTTAGATACTTCTAACACGTACGATGACAAACATTGATGAGTTCGTGTACAATGATTATCGTTGATATATTTATTGATGAGAAAAGACAAAAGATCTGAATAATTATGACTTAATATATTTCAAGAGATTATTTCTGTAGTACGAAATACAATAAGAGTCATAACAAAGCAACTCAACGCCTAAATGTTTTCGTCGGAGATATTGATTCAACATATAATGAATACTAAAATTGTTGTGTATTTTATTGAGAATAAACATTAACTACTTGCATTTGTCCATGGGAAAAAACTTATAATTAATTGAATATATTGAATGAAAACAGCATCAATGTCGATAGAAGCTAACTTGTGATGGTAGACCCTAGCCATGCTGTATGCTACACTTAAAAAAATCAAATATCATACGATATAATTCATGTATTTAACAAGCGATCAAGGTGTTCAAAAAGTAGTTTTTTTAATGAGAAATAGTCCAATCGGGGAAGGATTCATTCCCACACAACACAACTAAAAATATAGCAAATCTTGGTTTCGATAAATACAATACAAAATCATCTGTCAACATGAACTTTTTCAGTATATACAACGTCTCGTCTTTGTTAGAGTGAAAAATAATGAAGTAAACATAATATTACACGGTGAATTTGATACGGATACTAGCACATGAATTGAATAATGTTGTGATAATACTGAAATAAAAATGGTGATTATTCACCTAAAAGCAGCTGATTCCAATGAAAATATATAAGATTAAATTAAACTCGAATGTCTAAGAAACAACAGAACTAGACATCTTTCTATCGAAAAATTTTGTAACGGAAAATATTCGAGTTTGTTCATGAGTATCTATGTAGGTTGGGATAACAGAATATTGCTTTTGAAATATGAGAATAATTTATTTCATCGATATAAGTATGTCTGAAAGATTTTTACCTTATGGTGATGTTGCTGATGTATTTTTCTCGACAGTTATTTGCTTACAGTCATTAAGTTCCATTTCAACGAATATTCAATCGTTAATGTGACTGTTTGTGCCTAATTCAATAACTTTAGTAGACACTATTTTCAATTAGCTATCAGTGCAAATTTTTCTATTCAATAGATGGGAGAACTATTGAATATTTTTTTCATTTATTCGAAATGAAAACTAAACAGAACAATTGTTTTTGTCGCTTTGCCAAAGGTACTCTATACTTGAATATCGAGATTTAGGATGTTATTTTGTTTTGCTCTACTATTCATTTGCTAAAACAGTGTGTGCAAATGTCATTGAACTCAAACGGAGAAGAAAGAATTGAATAAATATGTTGTTTTTGTCTTTCCCAATACAGATACTAAGAGTAGCATGTTTTGCGGTTATTTTGATCCTTGTTATGCTAAGTCGAGTCAGTCGGTTGAATCATGTGACTTCAGCTAAAATTTGTCGTCTAATTGAATAATTTTTAAAAACTGATTCTCTTGATTCACATCTAATATATTGTAGATTGTAGTATAAATTTTTTGAATTGAACTCAAGATGAATACACGATGTGTGTTTTACTCGGCACATTGTATGGGTGACTTTTGCTTGCGATGCAATGAAATGAATCGTAGTCAAAAATTTGCAAGGTTCCTTCAACTTTTGGAAAAAGCTTCTGAAAGTGTAATGCATTATGATGAAATCGTTTCTATAGTGGAGCGGATTCAAAATGTAAGTTCTTTCGAATTATAATTAGATTATTACGAATGTATTACAGACCGAACCACTCATGATACCAATTCTATTCAATCCTAATCAAATGTTCGATGAGAGGAAATATTTGGTATATGCAGTGGCTCAGACATATCTTAGAAAGGCCACAGATGATGTACAACATCTTGTTCCTGTAGAAGTCATTGGCGACGGAAATTGTTTATATAATTCAATCCTTCTTCTTTGAACAATTCAATGATGACAACAAGTGAATTACGAGGTATATAAATTTATGTTCTACCTATATTTTCCTGCAATTTGTTTTGAACCAATTTTAGTTCGAACAGTTATTGAACTTGTAGCAAACGAAGCGTATTATACCAGAATGTATTCACAATTCATCGGACCTATAGATATCGCCATCAAAGCTATATGCAAAAATTATGCATATTCTGAATTGTACAAAATAGCTGCACTATGCAATGTCCTTCGATGTAATATACGAAGTATTTATCCAAAAATTGATTTCTGAGAAGATATGGAAATTCTAAATAACATCTTCAGGCCTACTTCACCTATTATTTCCTGTTGTAGTATCACTATTTTCTCGTCTCATGTCTTAAACGAAATAGATGTATGAGCTCAAAATAATATGACATGGAGTGTCAATCATTTTGTTCCTCTTATGTCTTCACCTGCATATGATGACTCTGATAATATAAGTCATCAATCAGTGTCAAAAGTTGTGGTAAGTTACCGAACTGAAAATATGAAAGTGAGAATTTTCAAATTTATTTGTTTAGACTCCTGAAAAAAGAACTTTCAAGAATAATGCTCCCATCCAGATACGGATTTCTGAATTTCAATCTTCTCCCAGTCGACGTTTACGCAGTGAACACAATAACGAAACTGGTTTCGCTCAATCAGCTGCCACAGATGCAATGCGAGAAACACAGAATAGCATTCATGAACAACGCCAAAGTACCATTGAACAACAAATAAAACCAAATCAAGAGAACCTAGTAAATGAACCAGCTGAACATCGTCGTATCCGATTGGAAAAACAAAAACAGCGGGATCAATCGAATAGATCCAATGGAACACATGAAAAGCGTAAAATTCGATTGGAAAATCAAAACCAACGGACTAAATCGAATAGATTAAATGAAACAAGTGAAGAGCGTCAAATTCGATTGACAAAAGTAAAAGAAAGGGCTCAATCGAGTCGTATGAACGAAACAGAAGAGCAACGCCAGATTCGCCTAGAAAAACAAAGAAAGCGATATCAAGCAAATAGAGCTAAAAAACTAGTTGAAAAATCGGCAGCTAATAAACTAAATACACAGCAACAAAACTTTTCGGCTCAGTTGAACGAAACTGAACCCAATGCACTATGGGACATTCACGGCATGCACGATTTTACAAATAATGAAGATATCACAAACAAAAACAAAACTTCTATTTCCTCGCTTTGGCCGGAATCCATCTCCCGTAATCTTAAACAGGACTGCTTGCAGAAATTTATTCAAAAAATGTCCATGTCAGCATTGTCTGAAGCTACTTGTGCTATTTGTAACATTTGTACTCAAACGCAAAAGTCGAAGAAATTACCAGTCTCGAAAATTCCTCACATTGATTTGCTTAAAGTTTCTGATGCGCTCAAAGATTTCATCAGAACCAGCCAGATATCTCCAGTACAATACACTGACGAACATATTGGGATCTCTGAGAGTGATAGTGTTATACAAATGACGAGATCCACTCAAAGTAGCCTATGATTGTAATAAATTAGGAATTCATTTTAAAAAATATAGCTATTTTAGGTACCCCATCTTGTAATTCATCATATGTTCAATATGACAACGGTATTGTCTTATACATGAATGGTTTGTTCCACCAAAATACAGTAAAGATGTGTACAATTTGCCAAAAATGTCACGACTCTGTATCAAAATGAAACATTTCTAAGTTTTCACCTGCTAATAATATGTGGTTAGGTGGCATCCCTCCGGAATTACAAGGATTAACAATTCCAGAAGAAAAGCTAATTTAACTTTATCGCCATAATAGCTATGTGATAAAACTTTATTCACCGTTTCACTCAACTACAACTGCTCAAGCAGCACTGAAAGGCAACTGTATTACTTTTCTTCAAAATTTACCGAATATCGTTAACAGTTTACCACTGAAACTTGATGATTTATGTGATACATTAACAGTGATTTTTGTTGGTGCACATCCTCCTGAACGTGTTCATCTTAAGAAGGTCCTGACAGCCCGCAAGAAAAAGGTCACTCAAGCAATGCATTGGCTGAAAAATAATAACATACTATATCAAAACGTCGAGATAAATATTCATAATATTAATCAATTACCTGACGATGACGTACCAGAAGCCATCATGTTAACGATGGAACAGAAGATCGATGATGAAGAAATTCCATCTGAAAGAGTCGGATATATTCCTGATCTATTAGCTGATCCGACTGAATCCACAAATTCTGACACCATTCCTATTAGCAATAGGTAAGATCTACCAGTAAATAAGTCATTTGTAAAGTCTTTTTCCTTTGTAGTGGTGTTCTCGACGTGAATGGATCCACCGTAACTTCAGACGAAATTAAAAATTATGTTTTACGAAAAATTAAAAATAACAAAATAACCGAACAGATGGACATCGAAAGTATTTACGTAATTCGTCATTCATTGAAACCTGTTAATGAATATTTTAATCCAAAACTACTATAAGGACTGTATCCAACTCTATTCTGTTATGGATATGGATCGCCCGAAGATAAATCGCGTCCAGTTGAAATAAAATTACGAGAACGCATACTTTACCTATTATCATACAACGATCGATGCTTTGAAACAAATTATAGTTTTATATTTGTAGTTTTTAATCTTTTACAACGACGTGATGCTTGTTTTCATGCTCAACTGATAGCCACGAACCCTTACTTTCAAGCATCTGCTCAGGAAATTCAGTCATTAAACAGTAACGATATTGAAATGGCTCTCAACAAAAGTGCAAAAAATACGTTTAACTCGACATCCAATGCATCAATACATAAACTACTCAATCATATTAAGACCATCGGTGGCCGCGTTATGGGTTCAACGTATTCAAGAACAGCTTTGCGCACTCGTATTCATGCACTAATCTATAATCAAGGTCTACCAAGCATTTTTCTAACTTTGAATCCGGCTGATATTCACAGTCCTGTCGCACTATATTTTGCAGGTGCCAAGCTTGATTTAGACAACATTCAAATTGAGCAACTAATGACTACTTATAAAAGAGCCCAAATTATTGCTTCACATCCTCTGGCTACTGCCAAGTTTTTCCATACATTGATCACTAACATATTAGATACTATGATAGTTGGTGGTGTTCTTGGACCTATAAAAGCTTACTTTGGTACTGTTGAAAATCAAGGCCGTGGCTCTCTTCATCTACATCTTCTTATTTGGCTTGATCATGATTTTAAGCCATCTGATTTGAAAGAAAAAATTCAAAATGTTGACTTTCGCGAAAAATTAAAAGCATATTTAGAAGATATTATCAAAGAAGATTTAGATGAATTCAAAGGCAAGCGGACCTTTGAAAATCCAGATAGTATTAAAAGTTTTAATCCTTTTTCCACGTAATATATTCTTTTTTATTTTAATATTAGGAATGTGCCTTACTCCCTCAAGATTATCACGCGATAGCATATATGCAGCTTTAAAAGCCATTGATCTCTCAAGATTGGAGCAAGATACACCTAATTTCGATCATATTCGAACAACACCGTTGAAGCAACATTCTTCTTCATCGATTAGTTTTGCTACACCATCGCCGAAGAGGTATTCAGAAACAACGTTGCATGCTCAGCCGAACAACGGTATGTATAGAGTGATCATAAAAAACAAGCAAAGCATAGATTTAGTTTTTTTAACAACGAATGCTTCACGTAATGAATCAAAAGTAATTCCTGCTTGCTTACCTACTCCAAATCCATCATCACCTAATTTTGCATGAAGATTTCGTGCAGATATAGTGCAGCTTGTCGAATCAAATAATATTCACAAACACAGTGATACGTGCTATAAATATTGGAATGCTAATCGAGGAGAAAAAAAGCGTGCCGAATGCGTATGCCACGTAAATTAGTATCCAATTCAACAGTTGATCCTGCTACTGGGAATATTTGTATGCGACGATCCGATCCTTGGATCAATAATTTTAATGAATATCTCATCGCAGCTTGCCGCTCAAATATGGACATCAAATTTATTTGGAATGGTAGCGATACAAAGACTCTTGTTTATTATATTACTGATTATATGACAAAAACGAATCTCTCGTTTCATGATACATTTTCTTTGGTACAAAAAAGCATCGCATCACTCCCGAATTTATGGATCAAACTAATAACGAAAGTGCAATCGAGAAGTCTCGTAAACTCGTTCTGCGCTGTTATAATATGCTTGCTTCTCAACAAGAATTATCTGGAGTTCAAGTAGCTTCTTATCTTATGAATATGGATGATCACTATACAGCGAATAGATTTCAAGGTCTCTTTTTAATTCAAACTGAACGATTTTTACAAACACCACTAAATGAAACACGTGCTCAACGAAAATTGGATTTTACAGCACAGGGTGAGTATACTAATCTCTGATTTCATGTTATAAAAGTATGTATCCTTGATCAAGGTGGACCATAAACGTTCCTGTGTGAAAGCACCAAGGGTAAACGAATAATTATATTCAGTTATTAGTTATCTAAAATACGTAAAATATTTCTTAAGAGAAGTTCCTCTAAATTGAATCAGTCACTGCTTTTTCGATAAGAACCTTCTAGATAGTTCCCTCCGTTCTTTTTTTGTGACACGCGGTTGACACACTGTTTATTCTCAAGTAAAATCCAAGGGCTCATATAAAGAGAAAAGTATCTCAACTCAACTATACGAAAAGAAATCTTCTGAACATTGGGTTAACTATTTGCGTGAAAGAAGCAAACGCAAAGATCGACTAAATTACAATATTATAAATTAATTTATAACTGATTTTTTTCATATTTAGATGTGATCGGCAATGATAGATATTATGATGAAGCTATTGATAACGATAACAGCGATGAAGAACACTTTCAAATTCAATCAACTGAACACGACAAAAAATATGTACTCGTTAGCACACGAATTGATTTTCAATATCGCTCCGATAATCTCAATAGAATGTGCTTATATGACTTTGTTAGCATATTCTGTAAGAAAGAAATGAATTCTACAGATCTGAAATATTTATCCAAGATAGTGGGATCAATAGAAGAAAAAATTAACCAAAAAGGTCGACCACCTAATGAACGATTTCTTTTTCAAAAACAGCATCCTCAGGCTACAACATATTTAATGATGAAATATAGTGAACCTCATGTGCCTGTTCTCTATGGTCCTCAGATACCTCGACGAGATCGTGATGATACTCGAGAATGATATTGTCGGGCTATTCTCACACTTTTTGTACCCTGGCGTACTGTGACTGATCTTTGTGACATCAGTCAGACATGGAAAAATGCATTGAAATGTCGACAACATTTTATTTTGAGACATTCATGGACAATAATAGACGACATTCAATTTTTGCATGAATGCAAAAAGGACCGCGATGATCATTTACTTCAAGTTATCGTCGAAGCACAAACCGAAAATGAATTAGTCGATCCTGTACTGATACCAACGAATCAGAAAGTCGATGGTGAATATGGCACTGATGATAGCGATGATTTGCTTGAATTATTAGGTAATTTCGATGAAAACACAGTTGTTATGTTCAATGCTACAAAAAACTCAACAGAAAACAGATATATTGAAGAAACAATCGAAGCAGTCAAGAATGTCGGACAATTTAACAGTGTAAACAGTAAGTATTATTTGAATGTGATCTGTAGGATCGACAGTAATCGTAAAAAATTTGTTGCAGCATACGACCAATATTCTTTAAATGCATTCAACGATCGCATCAATCAATCATTGGGACCATTCATTTCTGCAACACCTAATCTTGTTCGATTAAATACAAAATGGCAAGAACAGCTAAAAACTGAGAAAGAACAGATTAGAAGAGGTTTGATTACAGGCAACTATGACAAAGATGATGATGATATGTTGAACGTGGATGATGCAAGAAGTGCTGTTGCTACTATAGTGACTCTAAACAATATTAATAAGAAGATATGCGAAAACTATGACTCAATTCCTCCAGTAATATCAGTAAAAGCGAACTTTTATACTCAGAAGGGTGTTGCTGATGAATTTACATTGAACAGAGAACAACGGACTGCATTTATGATTATAACAGGTCATCTTGATGGTGATAGCCATTGTCGTACAGGTAATCTTTATAAAAAGAAGTCATCACATATTGAAGTACAAAATATTTTCAGGTGACAATAATAGTCAGCTTATAATGTGCATACCTGGATGTGGTGGCACAGGTAAATCCCAATTGATTCGTGCTCTTACTAAATACTTTTTAGTTACAAAAAGAATACAAATGATTCGGAAGTTAGCACCTACTGATATTACTGCTGCTGAAATCGATGGCATGACCATCCATTCATTTTTGGGTGAACAGCGTAACTCAGAAAAGGCGCGTACGATTAAACCAGGCGATTTAGAACTCGAGAAAGAATACGCCCTCGTTGAATACCTCTTAATTGATGAGATGANAAAAAATTTTCTTTTTAGAATAGATCTACATTTTGAATATTATAGTGTCTATTTTGATTGAATCATCTTATTAGCAAATTTTCGATATAGTATAACTGACAAACTACTATTTCAATCAAAAAGCAAGTAATCTTTTGTTTCAATTAAATACACTATCTTTTATGTCTTTGAAGACTTCGATTCTCGCTCTTGCTACTCTGGTGCCATCAATTCAATCAGATTCTTTCTCGTAAGTATATTCGAGTCTGGTCTTTTGACTAGCAATACAATCGTATGTATGACGAATACGAGTCTGATCTTTTGATCAGCAATACGATCGCATGCGTGCTGAATACGAGTCTATTCCTGTCGAATTATTTAGAACAGGAAAAGCTGAATTTATGTTATGATTTTTTTTCACATTTTTATGTGAATATCTTGATGTGACTCTATTTCTTGGTACAAGAGAAATAATAAATTTATCTTTTTTACATCGATAGAAAATGAATTCGTGAATAAGAACAGAAGCAAGCTTAAGCACAAATGGAATCGAGAGTGAGTAAATCCTTCAAAAAGGGTATACCAAAAAAGAGAGAAATCATGACGTCATTCTACAATGGCATACAAAACAGAATGCTTGAAAAGAATGTATATGAGACAGAAAAAAAATAAGTATGAAATGGCAAACGAGACCATCCATATCTACCATTATGATGTTGCGGGTGTGAATTTAAATTTAAAAAGTTACTTTCTCAACTGATAAATAGATGGGACAACATATGTTACACCATTATCATGGAGTTATGCTATAATCTTCATATACTTAGCTTTGAACATGAGTAAGAAAAAAATTAATCTGTTTTTGAAAATAGTCGAAAAGTTTAGTTTTTGAGAAGAACCTTTGTTGCATCGAAATTCTTTGTATTTATCTTTTAGATACTTCAAACACGTATGATGACAAAAATCGATCGCTTGGTGTGCAATAACTATCGTTTATATTTATTAGTAAAAGAAGACAACAGATTTGAATAATTATAATTGAATATGTTTTAAGAGATTATTTCTGTAGTACGAAATACAATAAGAGTCATAACAATGCAATTCAACGTCTAAATTTTTTGTCGGAGATATTGATTCAACATATAATAAATACTAAAATTGTTGTGTATGTTATAGGGAATAAACATTAACTACTTGCATTTATCCATGGGAAACACTTATAACTGATAAATGTATTGAGTGAAAACAGCATATTGCCAAGAAAAGTTAAATTCTGATGGTAGATCTCTGTCATGCTGTATACTACGCTTTAAAAAATCAATTACCATACAATATAATTCATGTATTTAACAAGCAATCAAGGCGTTCAAGAAATAGTTCTTTTTTATGAGAAATAGTTCAATCGGGAGGGTGAGGCACTATGAAACAACACAACTAGAAATATAGAATATCTTCGCTTTGATATAAATATAATAAAAAAATCAATTTGAAAAATGAGCTTTTTCAGTATATACAAAGTCTCGTCTTTGTTAAAGTAAAAAATAGTGAAGTAAACAGAATATTACACGGTGAATTTGATACGGGCACTAGCACATGAATTGGATAATATTGTCATAATACAGAAATAAAAATGGTGATTATTTACCTAAAAACAACTGCTTCCAATGAAAACTTATAAGATCAAATTGAACCCGGAATATCTGAGAGACAACAGAACTAGAAATATCTTTCTATCTGATGATGTTGTAACGGAAAATATTCGAGTTTGTTCATGAGTATCTAGGTTGGGACAACAGAAAATTGCTTTTAAAATGTGATAATAATTTATTTCATCGATGTAAATATGTCTGAAGGATTTTTACCTTATGATGATGCTGCTGATGTATTTTGTCTTGCATTTATTTTTTTACAGTCATTAAGTTCTGGATTTTTTTCGTTTACTCGAAATAAAAATAAAACTGAATTATTGCTATTCTCGTTGTGTCAAAAGTACTGTATACTCGAATATCGAGATTTAGGATATTATTTTGTTTTGCTCTACTATTCATTTGCTAAAACAATTTGTACAAATTTCAGTGAACTCAAACGAAAAAGAAAGAATTGAGTAAATATGTTGTTTTTGTCTTTCCCAATACAGAGACTAAGAGTAGGATGTTTCGTGGTTATTTTGATCTTTGCTTTGCTCACTCGAGTCAATCTGTCAAATCATGTGGCCTCATAAAAAATCTGTCATCTAATTGAATAATTTTTAAAAACTCATTCTCTTGATTGACATCTATTATATTGTAGATTGTAGATTGTAGTAAAAAATTTTTTAAATTGAACTCAAGATGAATACACGATGTGTGTTTTGCTCGGCACATTGTATGGGTGACTTTTGCTTGCGATGCAACGAAATGAATCGTAGCCAAAAATTTGCAAGGTTCCTTCAACTTTTGGAAAAAGCTTCTGAATGTGTAATGTATTATGATGAAATTGCTTCTACAGTAAAGCGGATTCAAAATGTAAGTTCCTTCGAATTATGATTAGATTATTAGAAATGTATTATAGATTGAACCAGTCATGTTATCAATTCAGTTCAATCCTAATCAAATGTTCGAGGAGAGAAAATATTTGGTAGATGCAGTGGCTAAAACATATCTTAGAAAGGCCACATATGATGTACAACATCTTATTCCTGTAGAAGTCGTTGGCGATGGAAATTGTTTATATAATTCAATCCTTCTTCTAATGAACAATCCAATGATGACAACAAGTGAATTACGAGGTACATAAATTTATGTTCTATCTATATTTTTCTGTAATTTGTTTTGAACCAATTTTAGTTCGAACAGTTATTGAACTTGTAGCAAACGGAGCGTATTATACCAGAATGTATTCACAATTCATCGGACCTCTAGATACCGCCATCAAAGCTGTATGTAAAAATTATACATATTCTGAATTTTACGAAATAGCTGCGCTATGCAATGTACTTCGATGTAATATACGAAGTATTTATCCAAAAATTGATTTTCGAGAAGACATGGAAATTCTAAACACCATCTTCAGACCTACTTCACCTATTATTGCCAGTTGTAGTATCAATATTTTCTGGTCTCATGTCTTAAACGAGATAGATGTACGAACCCAAAATAATATGACATGGATCCCCAATCATTTTGTTCCTCTTATGTCTCCATCTGCATATGATGACTCTGATAATATAAGTCATCAATCAGTGTTAAAAATTGTGGTAAGTTATCGAACTCAAAATATGAAACTGAGAATTTTAAAATTTATTTGTTTAGACTCCTGAAAAAAGAACTTCCAAGAATAATGCTTCCATTCAGATACGAATTCCTGAATTTCAATCTTCACCCAGTCGACGTCGACGCAGTGAACGCAGCAACGAAACTGGTTTCGCTCAATCAGCTGCTACGGATGCAATACGAGAAGCACAGAATGGCATTCATGAACAACGCCAAAGTGCCATTGAACAACAAATAAACCCAAATCAAGAGAATCTAGTGAATGAAACAGCTGAACACCGTCGTATCCGATTGGAAAAACAAAAACAGCGGGATCAATCGAATAGATCCAATGAAACAAATGAAAAGCGTAAAATTCGATTGGAAAACCAAAACCAACGGACTAAATCAAATAGATTAAATGAAACAAGTGAAGAGCGTAAAATTCGATTGGAAGACAAAAACCAACGGATTAAATCTAATAGATTAAATGAAACAGCTGAAGAACGTCAAATTCGTTTAAAAAAAGTAAAAGAACGGGCTCAATCTGGTCGTATGAATGAAACAGAAGAGCAACGCCAGATTCGATTAGAAAAGCAAAGAAAGCGAAGTCAAGCAAATAGAGCTAAAAAACTAGTTGAAAAATCGACATCTAATAAACTAAATACACAACAACAAAGCTCTTCTAATCAGTTGAACGCAGCTGAACCCAATGCACCATGTGACACTCAAGGTATGCATGATTTCACAAACAACGAAGATATCACAAAGAAAAAGAAAACTTCTATTTCCTCGCTCTGGCCGGAATCCATCTCCCGTAAACTTAAAGAGGACTGTTTGCAGAAATTTCTTCAAAAAATGACCATGTCAGCTTTGTCTGAAGCTACTTGTGCCGTTTGTAACGTCCGTACTCAAACGCAAAAGTTGAAGAAATTACCAGTCTCGAAAATTCCTCACATTGATTTGCTTAAAGTTCCTGACACACTCAAAGATTGTATCAGAACCA
>CAJNSZ010000500.1:17763-55877 GCA_905329745.1 Rotaria sp. Silwood2
TGAATAATTTTAAGAAACTGATTCTGTTGATTGATATCTATTATATTGTAGATTGTAGTGTAAATTTTTTTAAATTGAACTCAAGATGAATACACGATGCGTGTTTTGCTCGGTACATTGTGTGGGTGACTTTTGCTTGCGATGCAATGAAATGAATCGCAGCCAAAAATTTGCAAGGTTGCCTCAACTTTTGGAAAAAGCTTCTGAAAGTGCAATGTATTATGATGAAATTGTTTCTACAGTAAAGCGGATTCAAAAAGTAAGTTCTTTCGAATTATAATTAGATTATTACGAATGTATTATAGATTGAACCAGTCATGTTATCAATTCAATTCAATCCTAATCAAATGTTCGATGAGAGAAAATATTTGGTAGATGCAGTGGCTAAAACATATCTTAGAAAGGCCATATATGATGTACAACATCTTATTCCCGTAAAAGTCGTTGGCGATGGAAATTGTTTATATAATTCAATCCTTCTTCTAATGAACAATTCAATGATAACAACAAGTGAATTACGAGGTATATATATTTATGTTCTATCTATATTTTCCTTCAATTTGTTTTTTTGTTTTGAACCAATTTTAGTTCGAACAGTTATTGAACTTGTAGCAAACGGAGCGTATTATACCAGAATGTATTCACAATTCATCGGACCTCTAGATATCGCCATCAAAGCTGTATGCAAAAATTATACATATTCTGAATTGTACGAAATAGCTGCACTATGCAATGTACTTCGATGTAATATACGAAGTATTTATCCAAGAATTGATTTTCGAGAAGATATGGAAATTCTAAATAACATCTTCAGACCTACTTCACCTATTATTGCCAATTGTAGTATCACGATTTTCTGGTCTCATGTCTTAAACGAGATAGATGTACGAACGCAAAATAATATGGGATGGAATCCCAATCACTTTGTTCCTCTTATGTCCCCACCTGCATTTGATGACTCGGATAATATAAGTCATCAATCAGTGTCAAAAATTGTGGTAAGTTATCGAACTCAAAATATGAAACTGAGAATTTTAAAATTTATTTGTTTAGACTCCTGAAAAAAGAACTTCCAAGAATAATGCTTCCATTCAGATACGAATTCCTGAATTTCAATCTTCACCCAGTCGACGTCGACGCAGTGAACACAGCAACGAAACTGGTTTCGCTCAATCAACTGCCACGGATGCAATACGAGAAGCACAGAATGGCATCCATGAACAACGCCAAAGTGCCATGGAACAACAAATAAAACCAGGTCAAGAGAATCTAGCGAACGAAACAATGGAACATCGTCGAATCCAACTGGAAAAGCAAAAGCAGTGAAATCAAAGGAATAGATCAAATGAAACAACCGAAGAGCGTCAAACTCGACTGGAAAAGCAAAAACAACGGGATCAATCGAACCGGTCAAATGAAACAGTTGAAGAGCGTCAAACTCGATTTGAAAAGCAGAAACAGAGGAATCAATCGATCAGGTCAAATGAAACAGCTGAAGAGCTGCAAACTCAATTGGGAAAGCAAAAACAGCGAGACGAATCAAATAGATCAAATGAAACAGCTGAAGAACGTCAAATTCGTTTGAAAAAAGTAAAAGAACTGGCTCAATCTGGTCGTATGAATGAAACAGAAGAGCAACGCCAGATTCGATTAGAAAAGCAAAGAAAGCGAAGTCAAGCAAATAGAGCTAAAAAAACTAGTTGAAAAATCGACATCTAATAAACTAAATACACAACAACAAAACTCTTCTAATCAGTTGAACGCAACTGAACCCAGTGCACTATCGGACACTCAAGGTATGCGTGATTTCACAAACAACGAATATATCACAAAGAGCAAGAAAACTTCTATTTCTTCGGTTTGGCCTGAATCCATCTTCCATAACCTTAAGGAGGACTGTTTGCAGAAATTTCTTCAAAAAATGTCCATGTCAGCATTGTCTAAAGCTACTTGTGTTGTTTGTAACGTCCGTACTCAAACGCAAAAAGTTGAAGAAATTACCAGTCTCAAAAATTCCTTACATTGATTTGCTTAAAGTTCCTGATGCGCTCAAAGATTTCATCAGAACCAGTCAAACATCCGAAGTACGTACAATATGCTGACGAATATATTGGAATCTCCGAGAATGATAGCGTTATACAAATGACGAGACTCACTCAAAGTAGCCTATGATTGTAATAAATTAGGAATTCGTTTTAAAAAATATAGCTATTTTAGATACTTCAGCTTGTAATTCATCATATGTTCAATATGACAACGGTATTGTCTTATATGTGAATGATTTGTTCCACCAAAATACAGTAAAGATGTGTACAATTGGCCAAAAATGTCACGACTCTCTATCAAAAGGAAACATTCCTAAGTTTTCACCTGCTAATAATATGTGGTTAGGCGGCATACCTCCTGAATTACAAGGACTAACAATTCCAGAAGTAAAGCTAATTTCACTTTATCGTCATAATAGCTGTGTGATAAAACGTTATTCACTATTTCACTCAACTACAACTGCTCAAGCAACATTGAAAGGCAATTGTATTACTTTTCTTCAAAGTTTACCGAATATCGTTAGCAGTTTACCACTGAAACTTGTTGATTTGTGTGATACATTAAAAGTGATTTTTGTTGGTGCACATCCTCCTGAACGTGTCCATCTCAAGAAGATCTTAACAGTCCGTAAGAAAAAAGTCACTCAAGCATTACATTGGCTGAAAAAAAAATAACATACTTTATCAAAATTTCAAGATAAATCTTCATAACATTAATCAATTACCTGAAGATGACGTACCAGAATCCATCATGTTAACGATGGAAAAGAAGATCACTGATGAAAAAATTCCCTCTGAAAGAGTCGAATATGTTCCTGATCCATTAGCTGATCCGATGGAATCTACAAATTCAGAAACCATCCCTATTAGCAATGGGTAAGATCTACGAGCGAATAAGTCATTTTTAAAGTCCTTTTTCTCTCTAGTGGTGTTCTCGACGTGAATGGATTCACTATATCCTCAGACGAAATTAAAAATTATGTTTTACGCAAAATTAAAAATGATAAAGCAACCGAACAGATGAATATCGAAAGTATTTACGTAATTCCTCATTCATCGAAACCTGTTAATGAATATTTTAATCCAAAATTACTACTAGGGCTGTATCCAACTCTATTCTGTTATGGATATGGATCACCGGAAGATAAATCGCGTCCAGTTGAAATAAAATTACGAGAACACATACGTTACCTATTATCATACAACGACCGACGCTTTGAAACAAATCATAGTTTTATATTTGTANAAACTATTAAAGTGATCATATACTATTCGAAAGTTTCGTGAGTTTAACACTAAACGTTTTTTTGGTAATGCAATCAATCATAAATGGCTCTGCTTGAAAATTTCAAAACCATCAGGCGGTCTTCAAAAATATGGATAGCACCGTTAAAAGTTTACATAACCTTTAGATAATCTACGAACACATAAATCGTTCCGCACGAAACATACCAAATCTTTTTCAATATTCCTTGATTTTATGAATACTTTCGTATGAAATTCACGAAACCTTCGAGTGGCATGTGGTCGTATTAATAGTGTCGTGAGGAATGTACAAAATCAACAAACGTTTCGTAGGAAACTCACGAAACTGTTACATAACCTCCTGAACTGTACATGGTTTCGTAGAAAGTTTGCGAAACCTAATCGTTTCGTATGAAGTTTACGAAACTTTTACATAATCCACTAAACCATGAATAGTTTTAGCAAATGTTTGCGAAATGTTGAAAGTTTAGTACAAAGTCCACGAAACCTCTAAGGATTCTTCGGAAACCTTAGAAAGTTTCGTTGAAAAACTTCGAAACCCTGTTAAATATATTGAACCTAAAAAGGTTTTGTAAAATAACTACGAAACGATTTTTCTCCCACCGAACTTAAAATCGTTCGGTAGAAAAATGCGAAACTTTTAAAGTTCGGTGGTAAACCTTTTTTTTTAGAGTATAGGAGTGTGCGTTACTCCCTCAAGATTATCACGCGATGATATATATGCAGCTTTAAAAACCATCGATCTTTCAGGATTGGAGCAAGATACATGTAATTTCGGCAATATTCAATCAACATCGATGAAGGAACAATCTTCTTCATCGATTAGTTTTGCTACACCATCGCCGAAGAGGTATTCAGAAACAACGTTGTATGCTCAGCCGAATTATGGTATGTATAGAGTGACCATAAAAACAAGCAATGCATATATTTATTTATTTTTAGCAACGAATGCTTCGCGTAATGAATCAAAAATAATTCCTGCTTGCTTACCTACTCCAAATCCATCGATCACCTATTTTGGCATCAAGATTTCGTGCAGATATAGTACAGCTTGTCGAATCGAATAATATTCACAAACACAGTGATACGTGCTATAAATATTGGAATGCTAATCGAGGCGATAAAAAAACATGCCGAATGCATATGCCGCGTAAATTAGTATCCAACTCAACAATTGATCCTGCTGCTGGAAATATTTGTATGCGACGATCCGATCCTTAGATCAATAATTTTAATGAATACCTCATCGCAGCTTGCCGCTCAAATATGGACATCAAATTTATTTGGAATGGTAGCGATGCAAAGGCTCTTGTTTATTATATTACTGATTATGTGACAAAAACGAATCTCTCGTTTCATGATACATTTTCCTTGATACAAAAAAGCATCACATCAGTCCAGAATTTATGGAATCAAACTAATAACGAAAGTGCAATCGAGAAGTCTCGTAAACTCGTTCTGCGCTGTTACAATATGCTTGCTTCTCAACAAGAATTATCTGGCGTTCAAGTAGCTTCTTATCTTATGAATTGGAATGATCATTATACAACCCATAGATTTCAAGGTCCCTTTTTAATTCAAACTGAACGATTTTTACAAACAGAGTTCAATGAAATGCGTGCTCAACAAAAATTGGAAATTGCAGCAAAGGGTGAGTATATTAATCTCTGATTTGATGTTTGAAAAGTATGTATCCTTGATCAAGCTAGACCGAAAAAGTTCCTGTGTGAAAACATCAAGCATAAAAGAATAATTATATTTAGTCACTGGTTATCAAAAATACGTAAAATATTTCATAAGAGAAATCCCTCTAAATTGAATCCCTCACTGCTTTTTTCGATGAGAACCTTACAGATAGCCCACTTCATTCCTTTTTCTGTGACACGCCGTTGACATGCTGTTTATTCTCAAGTAGAATTCAAGGGCTAGTATAAAGAGAAAAGTATCTCAGCTCAAACATACGAAAAGAAATCTTCCAAACATTAGGTTAAATATTTGCGTGAAAAAAGCAAACGCAAAGATCGACTAAATTACAGTATTATAAATTTATTTATAACTGACTTTTTTTTCATATTTAGATGTGCTCGACAATGATATATATGATGATGAAACTATTGATAATGATAACAACGACGAAGAACACTTTCAAATTCAATCAGCTGAATACGACAAAAAATATGTACTCGTTAACACACGAATTGATTATCAATATCGTTCCGATAATCTCAACAGAATGTGCTTATATGACTTTGTTGGCATATTCTATAAGAAAAAAATGAATTCTAGAGATCTGAAATATTTATTCAAGATAGCTGGATCAATAGAAGAAAAAATTAACCAAAAAGGTCGACCACCTAATGAACGATTTCTTTTTCAAAAACAGCATCCTCAGGCTACAACATATTTAATGATGAAGTACAGTGAATCTCATGTGCCTGTTCTCTATGGTCCTCATATGCCTCGACGAGATCGTGATGATACTCGAGAACGATATTGTCGGGCTATTCTCACACTTTTCGTACCCTGGCATACTGTGACTGATCTTTGTGGCATCAGCCAGACGTGGGAAGATGCATTTAAATTTCGACAACATCTTATTTTGAGACATTTGTGGACGATAATAGAAAACATTCAACTTTTGCATGAATGCAAAAAGGACCGCGATGATCATTTACTTCAAGTTATCGCCGAAGCACAAGCCGACAATGATTCAATCGATCCTGTACTAATCAGAGATGAGCACAGGACAGGACGGTCCTGGTGTCCTGGTGTCCTGTCCTGTCCTGTCCTGTAGGACAGGACGCCATTTTGATTTTTGTCCTGTCCTGCCGCCCGCCAGGACAGAAATTACGAACAGGACAAAACAGGACAGGGCATGATTTTGATTTTTGTCCTGTCCTGCCGCCCGCCAGGACAAAGATAGCGATTAGAACAGGACGGAACAGGACAGAAAATTTCTCGTGTGAACTTTCTTGTTCTATTGTTATTCATATTTTATTAAACGACTATCATTTTCGACGAGTCACTTTTTAACACTCGAGATATGTTGTGAGTGATAGATATCGCGATTAGAATGAATCATAACACGAATTCAAATATTCGTTGAAAACAAGCTACCAATTAGATGTAAGCATCGATGATTCAGAAATTTTCAGTCACAGTACAAAGAGAAAGCAACAAGAAACAAGTGTTCTTTGTTCTTGTCACCTTTAATTGTTTTTGTTTTACTTTGTATTTTATTTGTTTAGATTTATTGAATATCAAAATAAATATTCAACATGAGCAGTAGAGAAATCTCATCGTCGTCGAACACAATTAATTCCTCAAAAATTAAACAATTACTTAAATACGAATCAAATAAATATAGTGTTATAAAAAAAGAATCGTCAACACCATTAATAGGTTGGTGGGAAGTCTTTGGTTATCCAGCAAAATTAGATGAACATGGTGTATTTCAAAGAATCTCGGGATATGTTAGTTGCTTCAATTGTTATAGTACATTTATTTATGGTAATAGTAGTGGAACAACACGTTTAAGGCAACATGCAGCGAAATGTTCCAAAACAACATGTTCTTCTTCAATATCAGTTGAATGCAACGATTCATCATCATCACGACAAGCAACTTTAGCCCAACACGGATTCAAAAAATGTGTTAAAATAAATGAAAAAGATATAGATAATATTAAAAAATTATCTGCACAATGGATATGCCAAGATATTCGTCCTTTTTGTACGTTACAAGATGTTGGTTTTCGTGCCTTAGCACAAGAGCTAATTAATATCGGTATGTTTATTCTTCTTTTCAATTGTCAAAAACTTAATTAATTTTTTTTCTCAGGACATAAATATGGTGTTGTTGACATCGATGAAATTCTTAGAAGTCGATTTACAATTGCACGAACCATCTCTGATTTAGCTGAATCATACAGACAGCGTATCAAGCAAATACTTATTGAGCCATTGAAAGCACGTGCTGTTACTATTTGTCCTGACTTCTGGTCAGACTGCTATAAAAACATTTCGTATTTGGGATTGAATATTACATTCGTTGATGCAAATCATAAAATGTTTTCGATTGATTTATTTTGTCGACCATTTTATGGTAATAAGACAAGTGCTTCAGTTATTAAAGTAAGTCATCGTGAGTAATAAACAGATCGATATTCGAAGCTTCTTCTTCTAGTATTAAAAAATAATGAAATATTTTCATTTGGCACTTGATCTTTTATTGATCAAATGAGTCAAATATTCCCAATAACTATATATTCATGACTAGATGATAGTAGATTTAATTTTCAATAAAAATAATTGTAAAATGTGTCTCGAAAGTTTTGTTTTAAAAAGTCATAATGTAGATTTATTCATTTTATAACAATTTTTTTAATAATCACTTTCACTTAGGTTCTTCAAGAACATTTAATTGAATTTGGCATTGATAGTTTGGATTTAGTCAATATTGTATCAGATCGAGGCTCCAATTTCGTTGCTGCATTTCGTGATTTTAAACCGTTATTTTGTTTCGGACATCGTCTTAATAATATTGTAAAAACATCGTTCTTTGGAAATACCATCAAGAAAAAGAAATCAATATCAAGTGAACCAACAACAGTTAATAACAACTTTTCAATTAGTTACACAACAAAAAAAACAGAAATTGATAATTCATCAGTCGAGAATGACATTTCCACAAGTGAACAATCATCCGAAGATGAAGATGATTATGTATCAACATCTATTCCAGCAAAGCACAAGGGTCGAATAAATAATATTGGTTCATCGAATGGTGATATTAAATTAGCACGTAAAATGTCGATTAATGATATCCCGATTGAAGCACGTAGTGTTATAATAGCATTAAAACAATGTAAAAAAATAGTTAAATATATAAAGAAGGTAAATCTCATCAAATTGACATTTCCAATCCAAAAAAATTCTTTACTTCATTTAATTTTAGTGTGGTTTAAACAAAGACATTGAGAATGCTGGTGGTGGAACTGTTCATCAATCTATCACTATTCGTTGGATATCGGTGATTGAAAGTTTAGAATCTATTCTAAGATCGTTTAAAATAATCAAAAAAATTTTGATTATGAAGAAACAACACAAATTAATCAGTAGCATTAATGAAAAGATAATAAAACAAATTATTTTATTGTTGCAGCCTTTCAAACACGTTATTAAGATGGTCCAAACTGGCTGTTCTTCATCCTTGTATATGGTTTTGTTATCTATTCAGACATTAAGAGATGCAATGAGCTCATACAGAGCATTATTAGATTATAATCTTGCCGATGATGGTGAACGATCCAGAGAAGGATCACCAGTATTAGATGACGATTTGGTGGATGAATTGCAAGGTAAAGCAAATGAAGCGCCTTCTAGTATTATAGTATAAAATATATTATTGATGTTTAGGTATTAATTTTTTTTGGAACAGAATTCGTTGTTTATTGAATGAAATGTTTACACTGGATATTAGACATTATGCCGCAACGGCTCTTCATCCTAAATACCGATCATTAACTTTATGTTCGTCAAAAGAGCGTTCTGAATGTTACGAATATATTCGTAAACAATTGAAATTAATTAATACTGAATCAAATGAACTAAATCAACGACAAACTGATAAACCAGCACAGAAGAAATTCAAAAAGGACTTATTCAGTCGATTCGAATCAAATAATTTTGTTGGTGGTGAAGAAAGTGAAGGATCAGAAGAAGATATTGCAATCTCATCTCGTAGTACGAAAAGTGATGAACTTGATCGATATCTTAATTTTGAAATAGATCGATCAAAACTACAATCTGATCCTTTACCATTTTGGAAGGAACATCAAGACAAATTCCCCTGTTTGTCTCGATATGCACGATCAATTCATTCAATACCGGCTACATCAGCTAGTGTTGAGAGACAGTTCTCAGGGGCCGGCTTAATTATTAATGAACGACGAACCAACTTGAAACCGGAACAGCTCGATAATGTTTTATTAATTCGGTCAATGGAAAAAAACAAAATATTATTATAGGAGTATTGTTTTGTTTTTTGTGATAAAAGTCTGTGTTGTTGTTACTTTTCATAGATAGTGTCTAGTATAAATTAAGATAATCATGTTACAATCGATTGTGCTCATTTTTTTGTATTTTTTTTCTTGTCATAAATGTGCCATCAAGATATTAAATTAAGATGTTATTATATTTTGTTGTATTAATAAAATAAGTGATGATCAAGAGTGTTTTTATTGTATTTGAAAATGGTAAACGATAAATTAGGTCTAATATAAGTAACAGTAATATTTGCTTTCGACGACGATAGGCAGATTAAGGACTCTCGTGATCGACTCTCTGTCACTCGAAAAGAAATGGAATGAATTAGCAAAACAAACTAGGACAAAGTTGTCATGCATTATGCTATCATACGTTAGAACACAAAAAGTCAGCAGGACAAAACAGGACAGGACAAAAACAGGACAGGACGCGATTTTGATTTTTGTCCTGTCCTGCCGCCCGCCAGGACAGAGATTGCCAACAGGACAAAACAGGACAGGACGCGATTTTGATTTTTGTCCTGCCCTGCACCGCACCAGGACAGAGCTGGCTAGCAGGACAGGGCAGGACAGGACGAAAAATCTTGTCCTGTGCTCATCTCTGGTACTAATACCAGCAAATCAAGAATTCAGTGGTGAATATGGCACGGATGATAGCGATGATTTACTGGAATTATTAGGCAATTTGGATGAAAACACAGTTGCTATGTTCAATGCTACAAAAAACTCAACAGAAAACAAATATATTGAAGAAACAATCGAAGCAGTCAAGAATGTCGGACGATTCAACAGTGTAAACAGTAAGTATTATTTGAATGTGATCTGTAGGATCGACAGTAATCGTAAAACTTTTGTTGCAGCATATGAGCAATATTCTTTCAATGAATCCAACGATCGTATCGATCAATCATTGGTACCATTCATTTCTGCAACACATAATCTAGTTCGATTAAATACAAAGTGGCAAGAACAGCTAAAAACTGAGAAAGAACAGATTAGAAGAGATTTGATTACGGGAAACTATGTCAAAGGCGATGATGATATGTTGAACGTGGATGCTGCAATAAGTGGTGTTGCCACTGTAGTGACTCTAAACAATATTAATACGAAGATATGCGAAAACTATGAATCGATTCTTCCAGTAATATCAATCAAAGCAAACTCTTGTGCTCAGAAGAGTGTTGCCGATGAATTTACACTGAACAGAGAACAGCGGGCTGCATTTATGATCATAACAGGTCATCTTGATGGTGACAGCCGTTGTCGTACAGGTATAATCTTTATAAAAGAAGTTGTCACATATTGAAGTACATAATATTTTCAGGTGACAATAATGGTCAGCTTATAATGTGTATACCTGGGTGTGGTGACACAGGCAAATCACAATTGATTCGTGTCCTTACCAAATACTTTTTAGTTAGGGGTGTGGAATACAAGTAATGCGGAAGCTAGCACCTACTGGTATTGCTGCTGCTGAAATCGATGGTATGACCATCCACTCATTTTTGGGTGAGCAACGCAACTCAGGAAAAGCCCGTACGATTAAACCAGGCGATTTAAAACTTGAAAAAGAATGGGCCCTCGTTGAATACCTCTTAATTGATGAAATGAGTATGGTTGGTTTAACTCTACTTGCGAAACTCAACCGAATTATATGTGCTGCAAAACATACTGATCCTCAAGTTCCATTTGGTGGTGTAAATGTCATCTTCTTCGGCGATTATTTACAATATCGACCTGTATACGATGTACCCCTACATGCCAATTTCTCTTTGCCGATCAAAAGTAAATCAAACAAGATACCAACTGAAAAACAAATCCAGCAACGTGTTGCACGTTCTTTAATTCTTCAAATCAACTGTATGGTCAAACTCACTCAACAGATGAGAACAGAGGATCGACGTTACCTTCAGCTACTCGAACGGCTTCGTCATGGAGAATGTAACTACGATGACTATGAATTATTGTTAACACGAGTAGTGGGACAATCTTCTGTACCCTTGTTAAGTGATTCACCATGGAATAAAGTAAATTTGTTTTTCTAGCTTTAGACAATGTACCATCTTCATCTTTTTAGGCTCCGATTCTCGTATTTCGTAATGAAGTAAGGTGGGAATAATCCAAAATTAAAGCAAAATTTTTTTTTCTTTCTTTTATACACCATTAGATAGAGCTCGTCGAGCTGAGTAAGAATATATGTCTTTGAATTTTTTTTCGAAATGATTATGTGAAAAAATTTCCACTTTTTTCAATTCAGTTGCAAAATCGCATTTTTCTTAAAAATATGGATATCTTCTATGTTTTTTGAAATTTTAATAGAAATTTCGTTCTGTTGGAATTTTAAAAATGGTATATTCAGATTCCTCGTGAAGAGCTGCGTCTACTGAACCTATTTTTTATATCACTTTGCGAAAATTTATCCATGGAATTTCTTAAGAAATATCGACCAAAATATGCAAAAAATGACATCTTGTCAACATTTTCGAAAATCTATCTAGTTTTTTCTGTTAAAAGCTATAGCCCTGTTCTATATGCCATTAGAACCACCGAACATTGCGCTTCAAAAGTATAACTTTTGTTTTTCGAAATACTGATATTTTCAAAATGAACACTGTTCAACCCTGGCTCAAGACCCCAAAAACATAAGATTCTACTAGAAATTCGAGGTTCTCTACACCAAAAGTCAGTCATTTCGAGAAACAAATAATATATTCGGAATCAGCACAAAAAGCTGCACCGATTAAGATATATTTTAGGTTGTTTCCCTGAGTTTCATTTTTTCATGAAAATCTGGACCATCCGAGTAGGTCAAAATTTGTGGAAAAATCGAAATCTTCAGAATTTAAGGAAAGTTGTCTTAGTCGGTACAGTTTTTTGTGCTGATTCCGAATATATTATTTGTTTCTCGAAATTACTGACTTTTGGTGTAGAGAACCTCGAATTTCTAGTAGAATCTTATGTTTTTGGGGTCTTGAGCCAGGGTTGAACAGTGTTCATTTTGAAAATATCAGTATTTCGAAAAACAAAAGTTATACTTTTGAAGCGCAATGTTCGGTGGTTCTAATGGCATATAGAACAGGGCTATAGCTTTTAACAGAAAAAACTAGATAGANATAATCGAATAAGGAAAAAACTTGAAAACTTCAGGATAGTCTCTAGGCTATGATCCGCATATATGGTAAAATTTTCAGTGAGATCAGATTTCAAAAAGTTTTCTTCCAAAATCGACCTTTCGAAACTTTTAGACAGAGCTGAAACGAAAACCTTTGTCTCAGTATTATTCCAGGATCTTTTATCCTTAACACGAACTCTTGCAATAGATTTCGACCTTTTCAGTTCTTTAGCAGAGCATTTGAGCCGTAGTGAGGTCGTACTCAGTGACGTCGCTAACGCCAAATAAATTTTTTTGTTCTTTGAAAAACTTAGATATGGTCAAAATAATTTTATATCAGGATTCGGTAGCCTTAAGAGTCGTGCCTGGTATCGTTTATCAAGTTTTCGGTAATCATGCAACAATTGAGAATTTTTTAAAACCAAAGTATATCAAGTAACCATTAATGTCCTTTTTGCGTGTTACGTTGCTAGTGATGTTTTTTCTTTAATAACTCCTTTGTACGAAGCGCTAGAATGTTGGTTTTTTTTATTATGTCTAGATTAAATGAAGACTCTTAAAACATGTAAAAATCACACCTAAACTAGCTGATAATTTCAAGATATGCATACGGGAAATTTGCGATGTGACATCGATGACGAATGATCTAGTCCATATAGACTGCTTTGAATGTATATGATGTTACCTGTAATATTTTACTATAGATCTGTCATTTATTGTATTATGTACTATACTGTTCCGGTTTTATATCTGATTTCTTGACATACTTGTATCTATCGTCTTGCGATAGACTATTAGATTCGTGAGAGAATGATATTTCATAATATTTATTTTCCTGTCCTTTGTTTTTGTATTAACTATATTTTATTTGATACTATGAAAGATTTGCTGAATTGTAATGAGCAACAGAAGATTAGTGGTAAATGTTGTGGTTGTTCGTTCTCCATTGTGCTTAAGCTTTATCTCAACATTAATTTCGTGTATTATTCTGATATCAGCATTATCTGATAGAGAAATTGCAATCAGTAATCGGAACTCTCACGCCAGTATTGTCTCTGTTAATGAAATCATTATCAGACTAGTATACAATTGCTGATAGTATTACCAAAGACAAAGATGTAAACAATTATGCAAATGTGAAAAATTAGTATTTAGTTAGTATACGCTTATAGATGTTTTATTTGATGCATTTTTATCACCTGACAAACAGAATACATCCAGTGGTGAATCGAGAGTTTTTCTAATTTCTGTAAAAATTTATAAATATTCACCAAGACACTTTGCATTAATAAAGTCAATTTCATCGGAAGCATAAAATCATTCATTTCCATGACATAAACCATGTTCCACAAGTATTAATGAACTTTTAAGCCAATTAGACTTCTGACCTTATATAGTGAAAAAAGTAATTTTATGAAGGATATTCTACCGATTCAGATTATTCGAATAGCAAAGTTCAACGACAAGTTATTCATTGTTAAATTTGGAATAAAAAGTGATAAGATTCTAATATATCCATTCGCCCCAAAAAATTAATTTGAAATTTGTGATTGTACACAACCGATCTACATTTATCTAATACATACGATCAAATGCATTGATAGACAATTCATCAAATTTGAAGATCTGCATGATAAAGTCTACATTTAAAAAAACGAGCTTATCATTGAAATTTATGATTATGAACTATAAATAATGGAGAAGCGATACATAATATTAGTAAATTGTCAATACTGTTGAATTTTCTTTGATAAATAGAGACTAATGACGAAATGAACATCAAACAACGATTAATTTTGATGGAAAGCAAAATGACTATTGTGATGATCATGTAAGATGTAGAATAATGCAAAGATTGGTCGAAAGACATAATCATACTGTTACACGAAGCCCCTAGTTTATTCAAACAGAATACTCATGCAATATAATATGAAAGCTTTGAATGTTAAAAAAGAATAAAACTTGATTTATATTCAGTGATCCATATTGCTTTATGCTAATATATTTTAGAAGAAACTAAAGTTTATTTTAATCAAAATTATAGAATTATTTAATGTTTGATTTTTTAGTTCAACACATTGTGGTTGACAATAATCAATAAAATAAAAACAATTTTTACAAAAATTTTAGATTATTCGTTATATGACTGTTATTAATATGCTTTGATGTTTTATTTCTGCCATTAACTTGTAACAACAAATATACTTGATAAATATCAATTTATGGTTTGTTGTTTATCAATATAATAAGTGAATAAAACACTCATACTACACTTTTTTAATAGTTATACTTGCTTGATTTATAATACAAAGAATACCTAAATATATAAATTTTATATTAGCGTCCGGCGATTTCTTTATTAAAATAAATGGATGAAATACTAATCAGATATATATTTTTCTCACTTATTTGTGTAAGATGAAATTCTATGAAGAACAGAGCAAAACAGAAAATCAACAAATGATTATGAAACATTTTCAACATTTAAAACGGATTACAGACAATCAAATACATTTTTTTCATTATCTGTAGTTAATTTTTGTACTCTACATATAAACGTTTATTGTATCGAAAAATTTGTCTTTGTTCTAAAGTCATTTATTGAGATTAAAAAATAAATAAAAAAGAAGCATAATTTGAATATTCTAATCATAATTAAGCACATGAAAAATCTTCATTGCTCATACCACTTGAACATGAACCTGCATCCCATGTATATTTCACCTTGCTATCTTTAACAACTTTTCCACAGCCTGTAATTGTATAGGCTTGCATTAAAAGTTTACATGCCTGTTCACAATTCTTCATAGCAACATCTTCGCATCCACAAAGCTTGCATGATGAAATTTCCCATGACTGAAATGGGAAATGAATTTGGTTTGAAACAACTTTGCATTTACATCTATATCAAAGTACTTCAATTCTTTTCAATTTCTTCTACATTCAAAAATTTACTTTCACTTACTCTCGATTTATAAAATTACAATTGACGCTTATGAAGAGTGTAAGTACAACAGGAAGAAAAAGCTTCATCGTAGGTTTTGATTTGAAAAATGTATGTAAATCGTACTTTTACTCTTGCATTTATATACTATACGTTCTAGCTGATTCGTGGTTATTCGTTTTGTTTCCTCCTTTTATTGTATCATTAACGGTTAATATAATAATTTGTAGATATATGATTTGTATTAATGTCATAAAACTAAAAATCGATGATTAATAACAACCGATATTAAATGAAAACAAAAAAGAAAAGAGAAAATTTAAGATCGAAAACGTTAATATGAATCAGACATACACTCAAGCACAGTACCAAGGTCGATATGTAAGTATAAACCGTGGGTGATACAGGTAAAGTATTTTTTTTTCAATCCAGATATGCATTCTACGACAATTAAATCCAGATCGATACATGTAGAATAAGCAATGATACGCAAGATTATGTTACAAAATAAATCCAATATGTAATTGAAGGTGTGGGTGTGAGAATAGTAAGAATGACTCACACCCACACTCCATAAATAAATATGTTCGAGTCATGTTTGTTATAATAGATGAGGCATAATCAATGGCCACGTTTTATAATTTATACTTTCATCATTTAATACAGTACTCCAAAGAAATCTTTTGTTCCTTAGATCTTGGAACCCATTAAGTTCTTCGTTGCTGAAAGTCGTTTATTAGTATATTCTGATCGAAAAAACAAATCTAAGTTCAAATATTTTCGGATATCATGATTGAAAGTAAAAAAGAAATTTATTTTTATGCCGTGAATAACATCAAAATAAATTAGAAGAGGATTTTATTGTCACGAAATAGGCTTGTATCGAAATGTGAATATTTGTACGTCGAAAATGTGCTCATATAAAGGTCTTCTTATGTTGGCATTTTCAAGTTGTAAATTTTATACTATGACGGTAAATAGTCTTGACGTAAACGACATGGATTAATCAATAAGCAGGTCATCCAATTTTTTGAGCTACTTCAATATAATTTTTCGAAATTCGTCGGATGTAGACAGTAAAATCTAAGTATCATCTCACGTTGAAAGATTATCTTCTTGAGTAGTTTATATTTCCTAAATTGTCACATCATAGTTCTAAAAGATTCAGTTCATGAGTAAAACGAATATAGTTCCTTTACAACCTCATAAAACTGATTCATGTTCTGTATTCTTTAAATATTAGTAACTAGGTATACATTAATGCATAAAATTGTAAGGACTGGATTCTATAAGTCTCTGTGCGAAGGGTAGGTCAAATATCGACGAGACGACAAATTTATTTTCAAAAAATTTGAAGATGTTGGAACTTTAAGGGTCAGAACACACTAAGATATGTATTTCTCGAAAGGTTTAGTCTATTGGACTTCATAGCTGACAAGGTCCAGGAGACTGAAGACTTTTGTATACTATTGTAGACTTTATTTTAAAAGAAAATAAACCATAAGATGCAGCATGAAAAACTCTACCATTTACTCATTAAAGTTTGTTGTAATTGTTTTCAAAAAAACTAAATTTTTGTCCGCAGTCGAAATCTACTCACTCAAAACTTTGTCTGTTTTGAAAACGAAATATGCAACTATAAAATAAGTGGTCTTTTGTAGATTGTAGAGATTTTTACATTGCATCGTGTGGTATATTTAATTTTGAAATAAAACAGACTTGATGATGAAAATATAAGACACAGAACACAGCCATTCGTATTGCTATGAGATGTTCCAGTATTGTTTATGAAAAAAACTACATGAACATTTCTAAAGAAGTTTGTGAATATAGGTTTTGTAGAGTTTTTCAAGGCGTATCTTTTGAAAAAAAGAATTTAGATTGAATCATTTGTCCATACAAAAATATTTACAAAATAAACAATATTGCAATTATTTTGGGACACCCGACATCTTGATTAGTAAATGATATTTTTCAAATTTTCAACAAAGACGAATAGCCAGATCAAATCTAAATAGTGATTTCGGTAGATCTTGAAATTCTCTGTCGAATACGATATCGACTAAAACTTTAAAAAAACTCTGAAGAGAATCGCCTCGAAAAACGGTTTCATTGAAAATTCAAATTCTAGAAGACTGAAAAAAAACATTTACATAGAACCATCTGAAAGAGCGAAAAGTTCTTAATAAATTGCGAAGTTGCTCAAATCTCCATAATATTTCGTTGCAAAGTTCGAAGCATGAGAAAAATTGGTTAAAAACATGCTTTTTTCGAATTTTCCGATCTTCATAACTTTGCAACGAAATATTATGGAGATTTGGGCAACCGCACAATTTACTGAAAATGTTTTGCTCTTTCAGATGGTTTTATTTTAAAGTATGTTTTTCAATATCTATCGAAATCACAACTCAGATTTGATCTAGCTATTCATCTTTGTTGAATCGTGGATCTTCTAATTTTAGAATCTCTTATATTAAGAAGATTTCAATCAGTACTATCATTTAGATAAATAATATTTTTCAAGAAAAAACTTTAATCATCTAATTTAAATGATATTGGTGTCATTTTTAATTTCGTTCTATTATCTTCAATATCAATATGAACTATTTTCATATCCAAATGGAATAGTACTAATGAAAATTATTCTCTTTAACTTAATCCAGAATAGATTTGATGAATTTGATCATCCTATATACGTTTAAGTTTAACTATTTGTGCTTTGATTTTATTTATTTGAGCAAAAGTTTGTTTATGCATTTTGTTTATTGACATTAAATTAATTTATTTTCAAGATTACGTAGTCGTTTACGAATTCCACAGATGATTTCTAATTGATTGATTATCTAAAATAAATCAAGTCTAGTCATTGTTCGTTTCGGACAAAAAAATAATATCAACTCTTAAATGAAATAGATCCAATGTCAATCGAGTTTTTTTTTAATTTTATTATTGAAACACTTACGAACAACAACAAAAAACAAAAAGAAGTTGGAAGAATAACGATAATGCTATTAATGGTCATTGGCAACAACAACTCTTATTAATAATAAGAAACAACCTTTACAATACATTTATTTTTGTAGTTTCTTTTAAGCACAATGATCATTTATTCAAAAAATAATCATAAACTCGAGTACGATAATCAACTACAAAAATAATTTTAAAATTCTTTATTCTCCCTCTCTCTCTCTCTATATATATATATATATGTCAGGTCCTAAAGAGTGAGGGATGGCAGTAAGGAATGTACACCTGTCCAATAATTGAAAATGATTCATGAGTTGCTAGGAAATTGATAAAGTTTTGGACTACAAGAAAATACTTCCGTTAATATCTCCTAGAGAAATCTGTCCCATATCGTAAATACCGGACAGATTTTAGCGGTAAACTGCGGTATTCATCAAAACCGGCGGTTTACAGCAGTAAGTTTCGGTTATGGGAGCCGGTAACCGGTCCGGTAAAACCGCGGTAAACCGACGGTTTTTCCAAGTTTTTTATGACATAGGAAGGCACAAGAAAAAAACATTTAAAATAGCCAAACTGAGGGAGTGGGTGTGGGTGTTTATCGTCTCTTCACTTATACACACACCCACATCCACCCGCACCCACATCCACCCACACCCACACCCACCCACACCCCGCATTATTATATATTGCAAAAGAGAATATGAAGTCACACATCTATTCTACTCGAAAACAATGCACCGTGAAAGATTCAACTGGATGCATCCAATCAATTCGAAATTCGAGTTCTGCTATAGAACTATTGAACATTGTGATGAGTTTTGTTATTATTAAAGGATAAAATCAGAAAAAAAGAGCACTACAATCTATGTGAAACACGGCATTTTTATAATGATTTTCTTCTTTTAAAATAGGAAATTCTACAACGACTTTGCAAGAAATAAGCAATGATCATGAACACCAAGATTTGTTAAACGCTTCTTGTCATATTCAGCATAAATGATTTTATTATATTCCTGAAAACCCATTTTAATCACTTCTTTGGCTGAATATATACTTGTTGCTTCAGTATATGCTCCTTTAATACCGTATGATTTTGCCAGTTCCATACTTAAATCCATTAATTGTTTGCCCAAGTTAAAACCGCGATATTTATCATCTATTGATAGAAATAACATATGTAAGAGACGATCTGTTTTGAATGTTTTATATAAATCAATATGACCATGTGCACTGTTAACCAGTTCGAAAACATAGCGTACTTTTTCTGATTTAAATTGAGAAACGTCAAATGCCTTTATTTGATCGTTGACATTTTCAATAACATTCAATGAAACACCAACTAGTTTCTGCTGACTACGGTCAATAGCAATGTACGAACATTTATCTTGAAGTGCTTTTTCAATGGTCGGATTTGCTACTTCAGAGGGTTCGTTTGGTATATCCAATTGCACATAATTAAATAATGGTTCGTCACGGAAGAATGAATTAGTAAGAAGATCGTATACTCCGTTACGATGTTCCTTGCTCATTAGACGTAAATCAATCTGTGATCGAGAATCAATCCTATCAACATTGTTTCGATGTAACTATATAAGAAAAAAAGCATCACTGTTATCGATTTCTTCCAGTAAAAGTAAATTAAATATTTAATATATTCAAGTATCCCTTCATAATAATATCCGTTTCAAAGAAAGGCTATTTTCCTGTTTTGTAATCATTTTCGTTTAGTACACGATACAAATTTGTGATTTTCGCCATTCAAAAAAGCGGTATCTGGACAGCTATTCTGTGCAAGATCCGTTAGTATAAAGGCTGAACTAAATAGATTGACATTTTTTCCTTGTGTATTGTCATAAAATTTCAGCGGAATCTCATACATATCAAATCTGAATTTCAACATAAATTTATTAATATCTGAACTTTCTAGTTCCGATGTTCAGATATTTGGTGATCGGGCACTTAGTCGCAAGGCATTTTATTGCAAAAGTTCTTCATTGAGTTCAATTTCTCATATTCAAATATAACTGGCAGAAACTTCCTACTAATATGAATTTTACGACATAACAGTATGATACAGCATGAATCTTCATTACTGTACCAGGTCGACGACTACCAATGTATGCGTGAGACTGAGCACCTACAAGATCCAATGAGCATCCAGAGTAAAGCCATCGACACGTTAGAAGACCCCCCTATAATAGAGGACCCCCCATAATAGAAGACCCCCCTTGAATAAACGACGCAAAAGACAGATTAGAAGACCCCCCCTATGATCCTTGATGTTTTAGTTTTTTTTCCATGTTTATACTTTTGTTTCTAGATGAGTATTTCTGAGTTTCGCCTCAAAAGTATTTTTCTGCTCTTTGTACAGTTNAATTTGAAATCCGTCGATGAAATTAGGTGTAGCTTCCTGTGAAACTCTAAAAATCAGCATACTGCTAACAGCAAAAAAAATCCTAGGGGGGGGGGGCCCAGGAAAATGCTAATTTTTTTCGCAAACTCCGAGTGCAAATTTTTTTTGATAAAACTCCATCAGTTGGATCCAACATTACCTCCCATGGCTTTCATCTGGATCCCATGCTTGGAAGTTGAGGTTCAGCATACTGAAAAATCCTGGGTACGCCACTGCTCGGCAGTCTCTATAGGATACTGACTGTCAAAAAGTCAACAGACTTTCTGCTAAAATTTAGCCTTCTTCTCATCTTTCACACTTTCAAATGTGATACGAAACCATGAATTATGTATATTTCCCAAGAATTTTTGTGTCACTTTTTTTCAGAAAACTATGTATGAATAGCTGTAGTATAATCTAAAAAAAAAAACATGCGCTTTTAGAGATCATTCTGTTAGTCTGTGCGACTTATGTATATTTTGTTGAATATAACTTCTTATCATATTAGAAAGAGGATTTTATATTTCTTAATTTAATTCTCTTCATTAACTTCTTATTTATGTACCAGTGTAATACAAATAAAAGAAAGAAGTCTTTTATACCATCTTTCTGGTTTTTGAACTTGTAAACCATTATCGATATATTTTTGTCGTTGATCAAGTAAATACTATATTCAAATAATAATTAAATTTTAATCATTTAAATATTTGTCTTCTACTACTTGTCGATTAGGTACTAGTTGACTTTGTTTACTAATACAAGCACTAATTTGTGAATCAATTGGACGTGAATTAAAATATTCAGTTGCTTCAGCTTCTGATAACTTTTCAACATGACCATCAATACGAACCTATAAATGAAGAACAATAACAATCTCGATTAGGTATAAGATACTTAGGAAAGTTAATGTCTTGAATTTTATTCTGTACTCTTACTCCAGTCGATTGATTATGGGAAAGCTCAAGCAAAGTTCTTTGTCTATGCCATCAACTAATCGATATTAATTCTTCAATGCGAAAATCATACATTCGAATGAGTTTCTGCATTCAAATGCTTAGACTATTGATTAATACTGAAACTAGGTTGGGATGATGTCATCAGTCGAATGTGTTTGTGAATTTGCCAGAAAACAGCATATATACGGTCGCTCGATGGTTATTTCTTATTAGAGTAAATGATGTCGTTTAGCACTCAGCGATCTTTATAATGGAAAGGTAGAATATGATTTCCTTCCACATATCAATATGTTTAGTATAGTCACAAAATGAATGTCATTTCATGACATAACAAAGATTTTTTATACTTTTCGAATTTTCTTTAAGACTGTAACAATCAGAGAGAGGATTAAAAGAAAAAACAAATTTACTGATCGTGACATTGGTGACCAATAGAAACACATTGATGCAAATGGATTTTCTTCCTAAAAATGAACAAATTATAATTTTGAATAATAAAATTGACTAAACTTACTAATTCTTTTCCTTTTCGACTATCATAATTTGTATAAAATTTAAAACCAGTTTCATCAAAACCTTTCATTAATAAAAATCGACTCGAAGGTTTTCCATCTCTAATAACAATCAATTCAATGAATTTATATTTCAAAAATATAACTATAATTTACTTCGTAGCAGTAGCTAAACAAAATGAATTTGGTTCGTCAATATATTCAACAGCTTCTTCAAACCATTTTTTAAATTGACCCATTGGTTCATGTGATACAAGATGTTCAGTACCAAAATATTCATCTAATCTTTTATATGGTTTACGAATATCTATATGAATTAATAGAAAATAAATTGATATATATATATATATATCTTTTTTTTTTCTATATTATTTACTCGCAATATCAACGTTTGTATGAATATGTAATTGTGGCTCCATCCGTTGAAATAGTAAACGAACCAAGCGCATACAATCTAGAAAATTCCTATTGAGATTTGACTAAGCTTTTCGAACTTTGCATATCTAGAGAAGTTCTACATAAACAAAACATAGTTAATGCTTTCATGAAATAAAGGAATATTATTATCTTTAAAAATTTTTCATTCAATTGGACATGACCAAGTCAACATATAACTTATGAATAATAATAGATGTCGTTATTTTGTAAATAAAAATGAATTCGTTTTTTTCTTGTCGATTTCGAATTTGAATGAAGAAGTTTAATTGTATAGTTTTTTGAAAATTTTGAATTAAAGTCAATAAAAAAAGAAGAATTTTATTTTCAATTGGTTTAATTTTGACAAGCATGTGATCCAGTCATACGACAATTAATAATTGTCACTAAAGTAACGTTTTCTTTATTTTGACTATTAATCTTGTAGGATTTTAGTTTCACGTGCTCGCACGAAAAAAAAAAAATATTTTTTTTTTGTTCTTCTTATTCTTTATCCCATCTTGCAATAAACATGAGTATATCTACTTGATCGTGTTTGCATTGCTTTTCATAGACGAACTCTAACTTTCTAACTTCAATCTTTAATTGAAGGTCATAAAATGTATAAAGCCATCACGTCACTTTGGTCTAAGTCAACAACATCAAATAAAACTCAATTATCATCAGATGTACTCATTGATGAAGATAGTTGGGTATTTGTTTCGGATACAGGTAAATATATTTTCATATATATTTTTTTTTTCCTATAGTAAAATTTTATAGTCGTAGTACAACCATCAATAAAACATAATAATTTGATGATAAATAGTTGGATAGAACCAGTGTCTGTATATAAAACTGACGAATCATCAGTTCATGCACATCATTTTAATCCAATTGAGAATTTACTTATTGAACATGCGAGTATGATAAATGAAAGAAAATTATTAATTACTAACAATTACTTTTTATTGTTTTAGGTATGAGTGTTTATGAACAAATTGCTTCGAAAACACGAAATAGACGTCAAAGAAAACCTATTAATGATAATAAACTTGATGAACAAGCTGAGGAAGTGGAAGAACAAGATGATGATGATGACGATGATAGAACATCAATGAATCATCATGTGAGATATAGAAAAATATTGTTATCAAAAAGAAAAATAATAAAAATTTTCATGACTAATAATATTTTAGAAGAATAAAAAAACAAAATATTTTGTTTTAATGTTTAGCATCTAAATTTAACTTCAATTCATAACCGAAATATGAATATTTCGACAAATTCTTTCGTAACAACTCTTGAATCATCAACATTATCATTGACTGCTCATCATCGTCATTTACAACGGTTACATCAACGACGTAAACGAACAAATAAATCATCATCAAAATTAATTTTACCAAATACAATTGATGAACCAAAACAAGAATTCAATGAAAATATTGATTTAAATCATAAACATAAAATTCATCTTCAACAATCTTCTTATTCAAAATAATTGACAAAAGAAATTTTAGTCTTTTTTTTATTGTTCAATATCATTCCACTCTACACATATTTTTTATTATATGTGTCGGTATAATTCTTTTCGATACCAGTGTATCTCTGTAAATACGAATTGTATTTTCTTTTTTATTCTTTTATTAGTATATTATTTTTAGTTTTTTGTATATATACCAATAAAAGACACCGTGATTTTATAGTTTGTTTTCATTTTTTGTTGTTGTCTGTCGATATTTTTTTAGTATTTGTATACGATCTGAGCTCTAAAACCGTTACATGTACCTTTTCTTTTTCTACTGCTACCTATCTACATAAGGTTTCTTTTCCTTTTTTTTTTTTTTTCTTTTTTTGATTACGATTCTGTATACGTGTACATGCATTATATTGTGAGAAAAAGAAAAAGAATGGTAAATATAAAGAAAGAGTTTAAGTGCGAGCAAAAAAAAAAAATCTAAAAGAAATATGATGACGGCCTTTTTTTCTGTTACAGAAACAACAAGCCAATAGTTGAATTTTAGATTGTTAAGAAATAAACCTTGTCAATAATAATAATGTATTTATATCCATGTCAAAACAAATAATTCATGGAAATCAATAAAATACATCAACATCAAGGTTATTAAGCTCATTGTAAAATCATGTCGACAAATGAATAAATATATTTAGGTTCTGATTCATCGACATCTTTATCAAATACAATAGACAATAATATTGACACAAATAATATGGGTCTTCATGAACATGAACGATCTGTACATCATACTACTTTCTCTCGACGATTTTTTAATTTCTCATCATCATCAGCTCTCATACCAACTCGATTTATTGGATTGTGTTTTTTAGTTTTTATTTATTATATAGCTTATGGTTATTTACAAGTTTGTTTTTTTTTATTTAAAAAATAAAAATTTTTACTATGTTATCATCTATTTAGGAACTTATGTTTACATTAGATGGTTTTGAAAATACTGCTTGGTTTTTAACTTGCTATCAATTTTTGGTTTATTCCGTTCTTTCATTTGTTCATTTGGGTATAACTGGTCTTGAACAAAGACGGTATTTCAAATTTCTTTCTTTTTTGTAAAACACGATCTAAAAGGAGTACTGAAACATATAGAATAGAACTTTGCGCCTTTCTTTTCATAAATCATGATAGAAATCACCATGGCAACGTCATAGATCATGACAAACATCCCTAGAAACATATGTGCTTCATCAAAAACGGTATATTGTTATGGTATTTCTGGAAGATTTAATTACAAGGATGTTATTCCAAAATAGATACAATAAAAAAAAGAGATTATATTGTGTTAAAAACGTTTTTTTTTAAAACCATTTCTAGGACAAGTTATGCTTCTTATATTCTTCTTGCTTCACTTACTGTAACAACAATGGGTTTATCAAATTATGCAGTTGCTTATTTAAACTATCCGTAAGAATTGAATTAAAATTATTTTTGATTGAAAAAAGAGATATTTTAAATAGTACACAAGTTATGTTTAAATGCTGTAAACTTATACCAGTTCTTATCGGTGGAATTATTATACAAAGTAAAAAAAAAGAAAAAGAACTTGTAAATCTTTCTGAAGTTGAATTTTATTTATTTATTAGGAAAAACTTTCAATCGTTATGATGTAGCTGCTGCTTTTTGTATGTCAATTGGATTGGTATTTTTTACATTAGCTGATTCAAAAGTTCAACCAAATTTTAATTTATATGGTAAATTAAATAAATAACAGAAAAAAAAAATTGAATTCGTTTTTTTTTCTGCTTCTTAGGTGTAATAATTATTTGTTTTGCACTTGTTGCTGATGCAGCTATTGGTAATTATCAAGAAAAAATTATGAAAGAACATCATGTACCAAATGTTGAAATCGTTTTTTACAGTTTTATATTTGGTTTTGGATTTGTTTTATTTGGTTTATTAATAACAAATAATTTTTTTTCAAGTCTACATTTTTGGAATATGGTTTGAATAATGTTTTTTCTTTTTTCTTTCTTCTTAAAATATTAATATGAAGAATTTTATTATTTCTTTTTTTTAGCATCCAGTACCAACTTATGGTTATGGTTTAATGTTTTCAATATTTGGTTATTTAGGCATTGATATTGTTCTTACTTTAATTAAAGAATACGGTGCATTAATCTGTGTTACTGTGACAACATGTCGAAAAGCGATAACAATTATTTTATCATTTATACTTTTTTCAAAACCATTTGTTTTTGAGTATGTTAACAATTTAAAATTTATTTCTTTTTTTTTTCTCTACTTTTGATGATATAAGATGGTTATTAAAATTACCGGGATGTGAATGCGAGATAAAAAATAGCTCGCTTCTCTACACATTTCTATTGCTGACATGGAACTATGCGATTAATGCTTGTTGAAGACTTTAGACAATTTTAGGAAATCATCTCAATCCGATGCTTTAGTTACTCTTAATAATTTCTATGAATGAATAAAAATTGACACAACAGGGAGTAAACGGTTAAATCAATATTATTGTAAAATGATTTTTTTTTTCGGAAGAATTTATTTAACTAAACGATAGAAGAGAATAATAATTTTTTAAAATCATAATAATTAAATGAAATTATTCAAGCATGCAAGGTTGTAAATACAGATATAAAAATAGGGCGTTCTTTTTTTCTTTGTCCTTTATATCTGTGACGGTAACCTTGTACATTTAATATTCATTTTCTTAATGATATAAAGTGCAGAACATAATGTCTGTTGAGACTAGAAAAAATCTAGAATAATTCTTCTCTCTGCATTACTATTTTGGAGTTAAGTCGTTAGACGGTATTTAAAAAACAAACAAAAAATCAGCGAACGAATTTCAGCTAAAAGAAATATTCTCTCCGCAAGATATCAAATATACAAAAAAAAAGAAAAATTTTTTTATATGCCGTGACAAAAATAAAACTTCCAGTATATTTGTCATAACTCCAAAAGGGCAGCATACGGAAGAGAAACCTAATCTTAACAAGCCCTATGTAATAATTGGAGTCTTATTATCAACGTTTATTTTAAATGACATAAACATCCATGCATATATTCAATTTTTTCTTTTTTAGTTATGTTTGGTCCGGTGTAATTGTAATTATTGGTATTTATCTCAATGTTTACAGTCGACATCAAACAGCATTTAATAGTATAATAGCATCATTTATTACTAGATGTTTCAATTCTCGTTGGTGGCCAAATATTTTAACACCAACAACAATGAAAACATTACCTGTTTAGTTAAAGAATCTCAATTTCTTTCTTATTACCAAAAATACATACCAATCTAGGAATTTTATTTTTTCTTCTAATATTTATTAAGAAGAATACAATAATAAAGTAATAAATTATTATTAATTTAAATTTTTGTTTATAGATGAAATTTCATGATGATAAATATTCATACATTGTCATCACCAATTTATTTATTTGGTGTAAATTTATCTGATTATAGTCGAGTAGTACAATTTTTATTAACATCAACAGCTGTACTTATTTTTCATGTTCTACAAGGATATATTCAGGTTTTAAGAAATTAATAATAAATATTGAATAAAAAAAAAGAAATATTTTATCGAATAGGAATTAATTTTACAATTAAAATCATTACGACTTTATCCAAATTATTTTACACTCGTTTATTTTATATGTTTTACATTTTTGGCATATACAGAACGATTTTTATTTGAACGAACAATAAAAAGACGAAAGTGAGACAATTCAAGTCATAATTAGCTATTTTTTCTATGGATCAAAGGAAGAATATCCTTGCCTTTCAGCTAGACACAAAGTTTTTGGACTCAATTGCTTGAGCTCCTCGTACATAATAACTAGTCACAAGAGTAGCATACTATTGAATGTGTAATCCAAGACAAATAGCTGTTAAGGCCTTGTGAATACGTGTTGAATAAGGTAGTTACTTACAAGAAAGCCTCTCTAGATATCAAATCACTTTTCAATTGAGACGATGTTCATTTGATGAATACTCGACAGTAATATGAAAAGTCAAGTTTCGACTTCAATCTTTACATGAACAAAGTTCTTAATGAGATTAGTTGATTAGACAAGGTGTAATTTGTCTATTAGCTTCTATCCTGAGATATTCGAAATTCTCTTATGTGTAAAGGCAAATTTTACTCATATATATTTACATCTCTAGAAAGGAAGTAACTACTAATTACACAATTAACTAATCTCATTGAGAACTTTGTTCATGGAAAGTTTGAAGTTGAAAGTCGATTTTTCATATGACCTGAGGGAGAACATAGCTTTTTTGTTGAAAAAGAAAATATGAAGGCCCGGAAAATCAAACAAAGGTCATCGTAACTGACAAGGAATTTGACACCTGAAAGATTTCACTCATCAGCCATGACAGCTGTATGGATTGAACATTGTTGTTATTTCTTTGTTTTCTTTTGTATATAGAGCACCTATTCAAACTTATGCTTTAATTGCATTGTTTACTCTTGGTACAATGGGTTTAAGTAATGCAGCTGTGATGCGTCTTAATTATCCAACTCATATGATGTTTAAAAGTTGTAAATTAATTCCAGTTATGATTGGTAGTATGCTGATATTAGGTAAAGATGAATTTCACTATTCTTGACGGATGCTTCAAAATTTTTGTATTAATTTTATTTTCAGTATAATGTGAGAATAACTCATTGTGAAGTAGAAATTTTACTCTTTCTAATAAGAAAACTAAAGAATCTTTGAGATGAATTGTTGTCCTATTATACTGAAAATAAAACTAATGCAGAACTTTTTGTACCATTTGTTATTTTATGAACAATTTTTTTTTTGTTATCTATAGGAAAACGTTATAATCTGTATGATGTATTTGCTTGTTTATGTATGACTGTTGGTCTTATCTTTTTTACATTAGCCGATTCACAAGTTCAACCGGAATTTGATCTATTAGGTAGAAAACAAAAACGAAATCATTGAAAATAGTTTTTAATTTTATATGATTATATATAGGTGTATGGCTTGTATGTTGTGCTTTAGTTGCTGATGCTGTTATTGGTAATGTACAAGAAAAAGCATTGAAAGAATATAAACCAAGTAATTCAGAAATGGTATGAAGCTAAAAGTTTATCATCAAAAAAAAAAGTTATTAAAAACTAAATATGTTCATTATGAAATAGTTGATAATTAGTTTTTTTCTTTTGTTAACTATCGAAGAGATTATCTTAGATTCTATGAGAAAAAAAGGCTCAAAAACTTCTTCTAGGGATGCAACAATAATTCATCATCACTGTTGCATTCCTTCCAATAATCGATAAAAAATTCTGACTAAACAAGACTAATAACTATTTGCTAGTAACACATTTGCTTTTACAGAGATTTTCATAAAAATTTCGAATTCATGAAATGTAATCGAAATTAAATAGTACTATTTCCTATGAATACTAACTTGGTCTTTCCTATGCTTTTGGAAGAATAACGATTCTAAAATTCAATAATAAAAAATCAAGCGGTGATCATTTTTCTTTTTGTTTATTTTATATAATCATATGATTAAAAATGCAGCAATGGAATTTACCATGAAGTTGATGAGTAATATGAAGAAACTACGATGGCAACTGACATCATAGCACTGCTATCTTCTTTTAGTATTAAGATGTCTGATTAACGGGAAAAGAAGTCATTATCACCATAGGGTTTTTCATGCATGTTCAGCAGCAATACTCTCAAGTGCAGTACTATACGGTAGCACATCTGAACTGATGTACCGATGGTGCAGTAACACCGTTGTGTCGATAGATTCTTTCAAATCTAATAATTCAATATGTAAATAGTAAGTATGAATGACAACAGTCTACTTCGACTTTCATTACTAGTAGTAAATTTTGAATAAATTTCTTCAAAATTTAATAAAATGTGTTTCTAAAAATTTTAAATGATTCATTTAGATATTATTTTCGTATTCAATTGGTGCTGTTTATTTACTTATATACGATGTAATATTTGGTTCATTGAAAGAAGCTTTTTGGCTTTGGTGGACTGTATGTTAAACTTATTATTAGCAAAAACAAAAAAAAAATCTAATTTAATTTTCTTTATTTTTATAGTATCCGATAAGATCTTATGTTTTTACTATGATGTATTCATTTGCGGGTTATCTCGGTGTAAATTGTGTACTTAATCTAGTACGGCATTTTGGTGCGCTAATAGCTGTAACCGGTTTGTTATTTTACCAAAATAAAAGTAAATATTATTTTGTAAAAGTATAATTTTTTTATTTTTAGTTACAACATTTCGCAAGACAATAACGATTATACTCTCATTTATTGCTTTTACTAAACCATTTACTTTTCAGTAAGATATTTTAATTATTTTCCTTATATATATATATAATAAAAAGAATATTTATTTAGATATTTATGGTCTGGTGTTATTGTAGCATTTGGAATATATTTAAATGCCCATGGACAAAATCAAAAATCAATTGAAAATTATACACGGTTAATGTGTAATAGTTTATTAATGAAATTTCGAAGAAAGAAGGATAATTATCGACAGCCTACTGAAGAAGTTTAATTTAATTTATTTAATTTTTTTTTTTTTTTTGAATGATACTTTAATTGTTATGCACTAATAAATATATATATATATATTCGATTTAGAATTATTAGGAATATAAATGATATTAAAGTTTTCAACGTATTTTTCAGCTCCTTAAACTACATAGTACTTTCGAGTATAAGAAACCTTTGTTCTATTACTAAAATATTTATTTATAAAAACAAGATTTTTCTAGAAGTTCTGTTTATTTACGCATATAGACTTTAGATCCATTTACTGTTAAGTAATAGTGTCCACCTCGTATACCTTCATAAATAGGTAGACCACTTGTACTGCCTTTACTAGCAAAAAACTTCTTCAGTAAGACGTCCCTGAGACTTATTTAGTATTGACAAGATTTTTTTTAGAATCATTATCTAATTCTTCACTTTCTATGTTTTCATTTTCATTAAAATAAGATGAATCATTCGGAATGGGTATATCGATAGATATTTGGTCAAAATGTTCATCAATCGATGTATTTTTATTACGTCCAGTTTCGAAATGATTTAGAATATCGACAAATCATGGACGATTAGGTTTTGACCAAGCACAACATTGAATAAGTAGTTTACAAATATGAGATGGACCGAATTCATTAGCACAAATTCGTGCAAAGACAGATACATTTTCTTTACGTTGAAGGGCTCGAAAAAGTATGGCATCATCATTAAATTGATCGATCCAACGTTCACGACCAGTTGTAGTTTCAAGAATAATGCAACCATAACTCTACACATCCGATTCAAATGATGATGGTAGAGTACATATTTCAGGTGCCATTCATCGAATTGTTCCTGCAAATGAATTTTAATATGAGAGATAGAGAAAGTGCAAAACAATAATAAAAACAAATTAGCTTTTGCAGTTTGATTTCGTTTTTTTATGCCAATATCATTCTCAAGTGATCTTGAAATGTCAAAATTACAGGTTACATCTAGATGATTTTCATTTCGTAATAAAATATTATGACTTTTTAAATCACCTTGAACAATATTACGATCATTTAGATAGATCATTCCTCGAGCAACATCAATTAAAATCTGATCTATGATTGTCCAAATGTGAAAATGAATTAAATTTTGTTCAAAATAAATTCATAAAGACTTCCACCAGTAATATATTTCATTGTGAGATAAGCATTTCCTTGTTCATATTCGAAATCAAAATATTTAATAATATTTTGATGATTAAAATTTGTGACAAGTTTCATTTCAGTTTCATCACAACAAGCATAATGATTTGAAAATACTTTAATAGCAACAGATTTACCATACTATAATCCAGAATACACAGTACCTTCAGGTCCATAACTGAGTATTGGTTCTAATTGATATCGTTTCGCCATCTTGTTTTTGTAATAATAACAGTGAAATTATTTAGATGCTATTTTAGACTAATTATGCAAACTTCTGTTCTACTGGAAAAATACCCAGTGACTGTATTGATTTTTTACTATTTTGTTTGCATCAGGTTACCAGATGGTAGAAGAGTTGTACAGTAATGAAAAGAACTAATAATACATTTTTTTTCAGGAAAAAGTTCACTAGGCAACTCATTACTACATTCACGAAGTGTATTTTATTCTATACAATAACCTAACTCGATAACGAAAAATTGTGAAGCTAAAACGGTTAGTACTACTGATATTAATGGAAAACAAAAAGGATTAATTGTTGTTGATACACCAGGCTTTTCTAATACAGATGACGCCATGAAAAAATGAACAAGTACAGAGGACAGGGTGTCGAGTAAGTTACTCTATTAAAATCAAGAGTTTAAGTTTCTATAACAGACTATATGTATTTAGAGCAGAAATGAAGAAAGACAACGGTCAGCAGCTAACTCTCGAAGATATTATGACGATGATTTTGAATCTATGTTTGGTGGAATGCGTCAAATGATGTTGGGCAGCAATATGCCTTTGTCGAACATCTCAGCTATCTGTATGCCTTATCAAATGGCAACGCCTAATAGCTCTACAAGCCGTGGAGGTAGATTCACAGGCGAGTTTATGGCAACTCGTGGTAGTGCGAACAATCGACCTATTATGGAAGGATCCAAAGGTGGACGTTACTATGTGAATGCAAATGGTAACAAGACTTATTTAGGAAATTAATATTTCCTATTAATGAAGACAAATTATGTGAATAGGATAATGAACTATCTATATGATATGAAATCTATAAAATCTTTCAACTTGATTATTACATATTTAAGCATTTTATTACTTGATTTTTTTTTAAAATTCTCTCAATCATTTGTTGCCTCAAAATGAGAAATCATAATAAACATTCGAGCAAACATTGGTGATACATTACTATAACAGAATGATTTATTGATTGTTCGAAAGAGACTTACTGAGCTGATTAATGACTAGAGTTTGTCAATCAATATACAAACTTAATATATATCTTACTTATATATCCATTTTGATGGAAAACTATAGAAGCATAATTCCGAAAAAGTGCATTTGTTTTCTTCACAATTTAAGGTCTTCGAGAGCAGTCATTCATAATTGTCTAATATTAAAATAATTTTGAATTACATGATTATTTTGTACATTGTATTCCTTTGTCAATTAGAACATACGAGGTAATCTTTCTAGATATCAAATCACTTTTCTACTGAAACAATGTTCATTTGATGAATAATAGAAAAGTTTTTGAATGCTTTGATTTTCCGGATCTCCTTTCTTGACATATCGAAATTTTACGGAGCTTTTCGTTTCACTCTGATCAAGTGAAAAATCGACTTTCAACTTCAAAATTAGTTCATTCTGCAGTATTCTCTTTCTAAAAATGTACAATATATGAACAAAATTTCCTTTTACATATGAGCGAGTTTTTCGAATATTGTATATTTCAGGATAGGATACACTAGAATAGCTACAATTGGCCTGATGAACTAATCTCATTGAGAACTTTGTTTGTGCAAAATTTAAAGTCGAAAATCGATTTTACATGTGACCTAAATGAAATGAAACCCCTCAGTAAAATTTCGATATCTCAAGAACAAAGGCCTGAAAACACCAAACCAGTACTCATCAAAACAACATTGTCTCTGTCGAAAAGCAATTTGACTCCACAAAAATATATGCGACATTTTATTGAGCTTCAATACTCACTATAAAATTCACAATTTTTAGTTTCTTTCACCTCGGCAATATTAATACTGTAATATTCATTATTACTCTTATCGACAATTATAATATTGCAAACATATATTTATGAGGAATGTGTTCAATTATGTCAAGAACTTTTGTCACGCTATTCAACTGAAGAAAATAATTTCATTTTTCGAATTATAACTGGTGATGAATTGTGTATTCATTATTATGAACCTGAATGAAAACAATCATCACGATATTGGATTGAACTCGACAGACTCTAACCAAAGTTCATTACTACATCGGTGTTTGAATCATCTATCTGAAAATCAGTTCACGGCAACTATACAAATGCTTTTAGAGCATTGACAAACTTATATTGCGACAGAAGGATGATGTCTCTAAAAAGAAAACATATATTTATAATTATAAATCACTTCTATTATGTATGAGTTTTGAGCAATATTGATGATCCAATGAGTCTATAAGAAGTTACTGACACATTTTATTAGATGAAAACAAAATAACGTCCTTCACTTAAGATAACATATTATCAGAGACCAGGCAAATATGTGTTAAATATTTCATAGCTAGGTAACCTATTAACTGAATGTTAAAAAAAGCTAAGTCAGAATGAACAATAGCAGAGTAAAAAGAACAAATAGATATGATACAGATAAGAATAGAAGATAAAGAACTATCTCATCACTGTGCTCTACTTTCATTATGGGCTTATGGTCACAAAACTACGTCAGAGTGCAAAAAAACAAATTTTTATTGTCACAGGTACGCAAACATCCTCTATCTTTGCTTGATCATACGTTCTGATGCAGCTTTTTTTTCTGTTTTTTTAGTACTATATATAAAATCTTTCAACTCAAATGAATATTTAGAAAAATGTATCTTCAAGTAAGTTATTATTCATTTGTTAAAAATATAATACAATAACAATCTTCTACTTATATATGTATGTATTTTAGCTGATCATTTATTTTCTATTCTTCATTACTATTACGAGTAGTTCATCAATCGATTGGGAAACATTTAAACATAATTATAATAAACAATATGCATCAGTAACAGAAGAAGCTGAACGTAAACAAATCTTTATAGAAAAGATTAATCGACTACAAGAATAGGAAAAAACTCATCAACATGAAACATTTAAAGCTGGAATTAATCATTTAATGGATCGACGTATTGAAGTAAGACAACATTGATTTAAGATATAAAACAAAATAAAAAAAAAAAGCATAAAAAATTATATTCTAGGAATTAGTATCTGGTTCAAAATCATTTTTTAATATACCTTCAATAGAAATTGAAAAAACGATTTCATCAAAAAAAACAATACCTACTTCATTAGATTGGCGTGATAAAGGTGTGATTACACCTGTATATAATCAAGGCACATCACCAAAATATTCTACAGTTGTTGCTGTCGGTGAGTATGTTTAATTATTTTATGCATATATAAATTTTTTTTTTTTTTCAGAAGCTATCGAAAGTTTTCAAGCTATTCGGGGTGGAAAACTTGAAAAAGGTAGCATCGATCAAGTTAGTGATTGTTGTGAAAATACTATTGATATTCTTGATTGTATATTAAATAAAATGGGTGGTAGCTTATGTAGAGAAAGTGATTACAAATCATCAAATATTACATGTGATCGAAATGCTTGTCAACCATTTGCTGTCGTAAGAGAAAACATTTTAAAAAAAAATATATGTTTACTTTTTTATATGAATTAATAAATTATTTTAGTTTAATAATTTAAAAGTACTCAAAGTAGCTAATGAATATACAATGTTAGAATGGATTCAAGATTCTCCACTTTATGTTGGTGTTAATGCAGCTGACTTTGGTTTTGAAATATATAAATCTGGTATGACATTTCATTCGATAACATCATTATGAGTATGAATTTTTAATGTTTAAGGCGTATATAGCAATCCGGAATGTGCGAATGGAACTGTTGATCATGTGGTAAAATATTGAAGTTAATGAGTTTAATTCAACCATGAAATATAAATCTTTTGTAGCTTCAAATTGTCGGTTATGGTATTGAATCAGGTACACCATACTGGTTATGCAAAAATAGTTGGAGTAAGAATGTTATTAAATTTTAATAGATTCTATGTATCATAATTATCTTTAGGTTCAGCATGGGGTGATCAAGGATACATTCGTCTTGAACGTGGTAAAAATACATGCCGTATTGCTGATTATGTAGCACAAGTTGAATATAGAACAAATGATGCTGTACGATCATTCACTATTCATTATATGTATTTGACAATTTTCTCTTTTATTTTATATATTTTTTCATATTAAAAATAAAGATATCACAACAAGATTTTCTCTTTCGGATGGGTCAATAGGATGTTTGAAATGGCGTTGCCCTTCAATCCTCACGCTCGATAAAACATTTTGTCGAATATTGACGTTTCTTCCTTTTATTAAACAAGAAGAAGCTGTTAGCGTAATTCCTGCAGGATTAAAATGTGAAACGCGATGTCGCTGTTATTACTAATCATAGGAATATTGTTTTATTCTATCTACCGTGGAACATATTTCTTCATGATCCTTGTATTTAATCGTTTAGAAATTCAGTAAGACAATAGTTAATATATTATAACTAGCAAGAAACTATAGGTTCTGATTCCGAAAAACATGGACCCTCACCTCTCAACTTAGTTGATCTCGTTTACCTAAATATAACTGAGACTATTTCATACAGATAAAGATTTTTTATATTACTGATGATTTGACGATCTCCAATGAAGAATTTTGTTTATCAATTAACTATTCTATTCTCTTTTTTATTAATATTATGTGCTTTTCAACTAAGTGAAAATTATTTTTAAGTTATTAAACGTTGATAGATTGAAAAGTGAACAATACGGTAAAACTGTACGTTGACTTTTTTCTTGAGAATATCCAATCATCAATAGCTAAAACCTTCACTTGTTCATTTACACAGAAAGTGTCAGATATTGATGAAAAAACTCTGGTCCGGATCTGATCGGACTCACAAAAACATGGTCCTGTAGTTCTCTAAAAGCAAGACGTTACTGATATACGGTCTTTAATAGCTTATCAACAACATCTGTCAAGGTCCTTAGATGGGTCGAAATTTTTACTTTGATTGTTATATTTTTTGAAGGACAAAATAATGAACAATAATGTGTTAATGAAAATAATCCTTCCAATAAATACGAACTATGTTTAACCTATATTTTTTTTTGTTAACTACTAGATTGTTCGAAAGTCTTCATATTTTGAACTTAAAAAACTTGTTTTAGTTTTCCAATATTAAATAATTAGGATGAGGACAAGTTGATAAACACCTCTTTTTAAATAATTGTTTTCTTTTTCTTGATTTTGAGAAAAATTACAATTCCTACAAAATCGGATGTCGTCTTGACATTTGTTTGACTTCTTAAGAGAAGATAATTCTATCATTAAAACAATAATTCTTTTCATTCGTAAAAAGTCCTTGACTGTAATTTAACATGCAAATGAATAGAAATGTTAAGATATATTAACTTATTAGTCTTTATTTTGATGTCAATTGCATTCAGTAGAGAAATGAATATCTATTACATTTGTGATAGATGAAAAATATATTATTCTGAAAAATGTTTGATTATCTATTAAGTCAAAAGAAATTGTCAAATTTAAGCAACTAATACTGATTAATATTTTCAGACTAAAATTTTTTTCAAAAATCTAAAGATTAGATTTAAATAAACTTTTCATAGTTTTATTTGTTTTGATTAGATAACATACAAATAATAAGTTTTACATAATTAGCTCTAATGACTATTGTTAAAAAATTATTAATAGAATTTAATATGTTCAATAGTCTTAACAGATTACATTTAGTATAAGATTTGATAAATTTTCTTAAACTTATTTGTATTCAAATGAATCATATATATATATACATTTGACATCATAGAATACAAATATTTGATTATTGATCTATGATTAAAAGAAAATTTTTTAAGCAATAAATATACTCATTCACATTCTTTCATAAAATTCAACATATAATTGAATAAATACTAAATTAAATGCATCTGTTCAAGTACATCTTTGCATAAGAGAGAGTCATTTAGAACATGGTTATTTTTCTATTGAGCTCAAATATTAAGACAAATCTTTATATATATATATATATGTCGTGCCGAAGTTACACTCTTTGCCGAAGTTGTAACTTCGGCAAAAGTTTTGTCGAAAATACCAATTGGTCGGATATTTTTGT